>BQNB010058355.1:0-37792 GCA_026074375.1 Tanacetum coccineum | reverse complement strand
CTATTGAAATGCTCATTATTGTTATAATTCTGATTGAAATGTATACTTAATTGCTTTTTATTTCATTTGTAGGAAATTATGAGCCTTAGAGCAGAAAGACACGGGAAATGGATTGATGAATGTACAAAATGCACCATACAAAGTATGGATTCCAGGAGAAAACTACGACGTAGTTTCTCCGATGGGACTACGCCATAGCTCAAAGATGGACCAAGACCTAGAAGGAACTACAGCGTAGCCCATCTCTTTAGCTACGTCGTAGTTATCATGAGTCATCTAAGGATATACGTGCTTAGGTATAACTACGGCGTAGTTCACCCTTTTGGCTATGCTATAGTTATAATTAGCTATTGAAGGAATGCTGCATAAGTAAACTATGGCGTAGTTCCACACTTATGACTACGTCGTAGTTAGGTCAAAAACAATAAATAAAGGCCCATAACGTGCACATTCGTATCATTCAACCAAGAGGAGTTCTCTGAGATCATCTAGGGCTTTTATAGGGCAAGAAATTTGGCCATATTCTTCACTAGTTCAAGGGAGAGATTGCTTTTATTCATTCTTTGTATTAATCATTCATCACACAGTTTGTAAGATCATAATGTTCATTCAATCTAAGAATTCTTCCATTATGATTTGTGTTATTTGTAGTATGAGTGGATAAGCACCTTAAGTGCTAGCATAGTTATGATGTTGTTATAGTTATTATGCTTGTTTTCATGTTGATTTATTGTTTTTTGGATATCCTCATTGCTTGTTGCATGATCCCTGAGTTTTGGTAGTGTTAAAGGTAGTGTAGATCATGTTAAGCTTTATATTAGGTTTATTAGTTGAATTACAGGTTAACAGGATATTAGGAATAAGGTTGCATCTATTCTTAGTGTAGGGATTGCCCAAATCACCGCCTATAGTAATTTAGACACTTATAGATAGCGAGAAACTCTTCTAGGAGGGTTTATAGTCGAGAAGTGGGATTATCGACACTAGACAGGTCTTTAGGATAGTTGGGGGGTTAATCACTATAGCCTTGATACCCGACTTTCGTGATCACGAGAAATTGAGATCTTAGGGTATATAGGATAGGTTTCGATGCCAAATCTGGCCTGTTGATTTTAGAGCCACCATAATAAACGGTAAGTAGATATTGCACTAATAAACACCATTTCAACTATAACAAAGGAATAACTAGGCTAGTACGTTTCTCTCCCTGATTAATCTACGTATTTTGATTTCGCATTTCGTTTACTTTCAATTTCTCAAATTCAATTCAAATCAATATTTAACTTGTGAAAAATTCAAATTAGTAACTAAAATACTTAGCTCTTGGGACGACCTCGGATTTACCAATCCTACACAATACACGACCGGGTTCTCTGCCCGTTAGTGCGTTGTAGACCATAGGTAGTCGAGTTTTATAAATTTAAAACTTGGTAATTAATTTAAACAATTATACGCATCATTAACGTTTGTGCACTAAATGTCAAATCATTCACAAACACTCTACTCCTCTAAATACAACCAAGTCTTTGACACAGTCAATTGGTTAGCATAGTTGTTAACTCAAAGTAATACTTTGGTTTACTTTGAGTTTAGAGAGGAGATTGCCTATACTTACATTGTTATTCAATCCCGGTTGTTGTTCCGCAAACAACCAGGTATAATTCTTTGATAAATATCAAATAAGGATTAAACGTTGAAAAGCATTTGTGTTTTTTACTTTTAAGTCTTTTATCCTTACAAAACCTTTTTTATTACATTGCATATAAGCATGGGCTAGATTATATTAACTTTGTAGTTAAGTGTAAACAAGTTAAACGGGAACAACAAGTGGTATAAGAGCGGTTTGATTCATAAAACAAGTTTTATAAACCATTCAAAAGATTCTAAAATCAAGAACCTACAATGGCTGAAAGTTGTGTACCTCAACTTGTTGATAAAAAGGGAGGTAGTTATTTAGCTATTGCTCCCCGGCTAGAAGTTGGTAAATTCAATAAGTGGAAAAAGCGCATGCTTTGCTACTTAACCGGAATGAAAACCTACTACATTACATGTATTAAGGATGGACCTTTCCAACTCAAGACTGCTGAAGGTGCAATTAAACCTGAAGCACGATGGTGATCAATCAAGAGCAACGCCTTAAAAGCATCATTATATCATTTCTACCAGATGATATAATAGAGATAGTCATCAGCTGTAAGACATCTAGAGAAACTTGGACTGACTTTGTTCACAGCTTTGAAGGCCCCTTAGATACCAAGTAAAATAGGATCATGGATCTAAAACTTGAGTATAAAACTTTCAGAGCCAAAACCTCTGAAAGTCTATCTCAGACCTATACCCGTATAAGACTTTGCTCAATGAGCTTTCAAATGATGTTGTAAAATTGTCTAAACATGAAATCAATGTTGGTTTTGTGAATAGTCTCCCTGAGAAGTGGCTTAACTTCTCACAAGGGTTGAGAAACCCCAATCATATTCAGACTCTCGACCTTACCGATATGTGTGGGAGGTTCGTCTATGAAGAGCTCATAAAAAAATAGTCGTGTCATTGACGTATATACACAGGTCACTATTAACATGAGTATAGGACACGTTCTTTTTGTTATGATTTCTTCTACTAAGGGAAAAAAAAAAAAACAAAAAAAAAAAAACACGTTTAAAAAACCCCGATTGATTATAGCGAATAGATATACGAACAAAATGAAATGCCATTCTGTATTATCACATTCAGTCCTATAAAAGGCAGCGATCATCGTTTGAATGCATTGCACGAAACAATGATGTGAAACCTAAGAGAATGTCGTAACAAGTAATTTGGTGCAAACTATTTTTTTACCGTAACCGCTTCGGTTTCCCATCTTTCTTTGTGAACAGATATTCTATATTTGATATAGGTCTTTTGTGGAACTCGAACTCAAAAGGTGTAAAACTACATATGTATTGATATGGCTATGATGAATATAAGCAATTTGCATTGAAGTCGTGGAAGCCTATAACTTGGCTTGGCAACCCATTAGGTGTGCAGCCACGGCGGGCTTCGACTTTTTAAGAACCTGAATCTTTAATTTAAGCCAAATGGTCTTTTGACGTTCCTCCTAAAAATTCCTGAGTGCGGTTCTTGTGGAAATGTATACTGAGATGACTTCATAAAGTGTTATACGATGTTTAATCCGGGTAAGTCACTAAAATTGTTCTACACTTTTTCCTTACGCAATTCCTTCGGGCTATGATGAATCGTTAGAGGCCCAATTTTTTGGGGTTATCATCTACAAATAATTAGACATGGTAACAATAAATATAAGATAGAAAAGGGCATAGTAATACATTTTCTTTCGTTTTAGGAGTCTATCTATGCAAGGAATTGTACATTCTTTTGTGTCTATGGTATTTGATTATTAACCTCTGTACTCAACGATGTCGGTGTTCAAAGAGTCGGAAAACATGTATCTAGTTGTATAAGCGAAATGCAATGTGCAATTCGTTTATAGCTATGCAGCCTGCATACATAACTTATACTTTGTTTCTCCCATTCTTTTCATACGGACACCAATAGGAATGTGGAAACAAGAAGGGGGGTTGAATAGTTTTTACCATTTAAAAAAAATAAAACTTAGATTGTCTAGTTATGTGAAATCAATAGATATACACGTATGTATATGATAGCGATGTAATGAATAGATAAATGAATGCAGAATAAAAATAAGTAAAGATAGGAAAGGTCAAGCCAAAGACATGATGATTTATAGTAGTTCGGCTATGAAGCTCCTCTTCGCCCTACTTCACTTTCCGAGTACCCAACTCGAGAGTTTTCTTCACTATGTCAACAAGCTCCCTTTAGGCGGAGAAAACCATATACGTCGCTGTACACATCTTCGGTACTAAGTCTAAGATATCGAGTTCTACTATCGATAAAACCAATATACACACTACTATTTTTAACCTAAAATACTAACCTATCATACACATATGATAACACAAGACAAATAGATGAAGGTAGATAAATATCACAAATGTGATGACCCGATTAAACTAATAACACTTGAAGCTTGAAGTCTTCTTGTGTTTCTTTACTAAGTTGGAATGATTGATCACTGTAATGGAGATATAAACAAGTATAATGATAATGATCAAAGAATGTATGAGAACATTAATATGCAAGAGAAAATATGTGGGATTGAGAAAATGAAAATATTTGGTTCCTATTTATAGGCAAATTTGAAATTCAAATTTGTTGCTTGGCTGTCAGATACACGGATCCACGGATCTGCCATAGCCTGGATATGTCTTTGGTTATGGTAGATCCGTATGATGCAACTGGCAGATTTTTTGTATTTTAGTAATTAACCACAAATCTTAACAAAATATTCTTATATACTTAAAAATCAGATTTAGTAGATTCTTCTAGAAAAAAATATTTCTTAACATTAAAATAGAAAGATTTTCTATATTTTGGAAATTTTGAAAAGATTGTTTCCCTTTATGGTTAATCATATTTTGTCTTATTGATTAATATAACTAGTTTATAATTAATCATGTATTTATTTAAAATCATTTGATTAGTCATTGTTTATGCAAATGATTAATTTTGAATGCAAGAAAAAATAATTTTCCTTGATCATTAACTGCGCTTTATAATGTCATATCCATATCTTAAGTGATTTGTCGTCGGCATGTAAACTTACGACTAAATAACTTGTTTACGTAAACTTTTACGTAGTATGACATTATATTTTTTATTATCAAAACTCAAAGATCATTAAATATAAATATCGTTTTTACGCAATATTTGTATTAACATGGTATATTGTCATCATTGTCCTAAACACTTGAACGTGTAATTTCGCAGGTTCATGGTCACAGATGAACAAACCTACAATCTGGATGATTCGAGAAATGAATTAACCAATGTTTTAGCATATTCGGGAAAACTGGATTACGTGTCTGAGTGTGATGAGGTGTCATTTTATACACTATTTCGGGGTCATTTAACCCCCTAAATCATGAAAATATGCCCATATTATATGCTTAATCGTTTGTTTTTAGGTTTTTAGCACTTGGATGGCATTTGGAGGAAATGCACATGACTTTGGCTCATTTGGAAAAGAAACTGACAAGATTACGGACCTACACCAAATCCTTGAAGTGGTATTGCTTGCAGAACGTGGAGACGGCGTCGCAGGCATAAAGCGACGCCGTCGTGATCCATCTAATGACGGCGTTAAAGATTTAGAAACGGCGTCAGGACGTAGCCGACTTAATGAGGATCTAGAATAATCCACGTAGCGACGGCGTCAGGATTACAACGCGACACCGTCGCAACGATATCTCTATATATACTAAACCGATTTTAGGGTTTCAAGAGTGTAACTTTTGGGATAACTTTGTATAACTTAGGGAGACGAACCCTAGCACTTGTAGCAGCTTCATAGGTCGTTTATAGGGCCTCAAAACCCTGTTGAACTACCTTGGATCCATGCTTTAATTCAAGTAAGGTTATTATCATAAAACATTCATATTTCTATGTGTTGTGTATTGATTTTAGCTCTTGCATCCTTTATAACATGCAGATAAACCCTCTTTGTATTTGCTTATGATTCATGAAAGTCGGATTGTAGATCCTTATACAGGTTCTATCTTGATTGATGATTGTGCGTGTTAGGTTCTAGAAAACCAGCTTTTGTCTGTATCGTTGTAGACACGTCTAGGGAAACGCGAGTGCGTAGAAAGGATACCATCAGGTAACAGTCTTCATACTACTTATCCCCTTATATGGTTGATCCCTCTTAAGATATTTCACATGCAATTTAATGTACTCTAGGCCTGTAATAGTCTTCATACTACCTACTTGTGCGTTGCCGCTAACGGATATTAAATAGATGGCAGGTTCGTGTTAATTCAATTCCAGACCTAGAAATACTTACACATATCATTAAACAAGTGTACAAGGCCAACAGGATTAGGAGAAGCAATCTGATGAAGTAATATAGCATGATTAAGTAAATACATTTAATTATCATAAAGTTATCACCAATAGATTAGATATTAGTTTAGTTATTAGTTAAACAAACCAACCTCTCAAACCATAGATTACCTTGCTTTCATAAAATATAAAACTACAAAAATAATCTTCTCTCAACCCCTAGAATTCTGTTAGACCGTGATCAAGCCTTCCTAATATATTCCCCTAGAGAATGATAATAACATCCTAGTCCATGCCAATACTACTACTACAACGTTAGGTACTACTGCTAGAAGATTGTAAAACTTCTTGTAAAGTCCCTTACAACAACCCCGTATTAATTTTTTGGCGCTGTGCCAGGTGAATTGCGTAGGTTTTGAATTCAATCTAGGCTTAGATCCTACTCACAAGATTCAATCAAGTGAGATTAATTTATTTCAATTAGCTTTATTTAGTCTATCACTTCTTTGTTCCGTTTGTTTGTAACCAACCTGACTCTTTCGTTTGACCATCATGGGAAGAAAATTCAAACTGACCTCGTTACCTTAGAGATAACTCTTACCTAGCACCAAAAACAATTCGAGAACAATAATTATGAAGTTCCAACGTGATCAAGAGGACAAATTACGTCAACTCAAGAATATATAATATCATTTTAGCGAATTCATGAAATTGTCCCCTCCGTATTATGGGAAAAATTAAAGGACAATATAAAAAATCAATAAGTTCACTAGAGTTCCCCTCACACCACCTAACCATAACCCCAGAAACACTCAGCCTACCATGTGCAATAGGGTCTCCGATGATTACTAATATCAACCCACTAGTTTATAGAACCCTTTCACTCAACACCTTAATTTCCAACCTCGAAAAATGCCATACTATCATTCATTTGAGGAAAATAAGCTGAGTACGAATATAAGATGAATTACGAGATAATGGAGATGGGAACTGGAATGGATAAAGAATCATTGGAGCATAATCTCTATGAGGATGACATAACCCTGATTATTTGTCATAATATTTCTCCAACTTCAAATCCACCCATCAAACTAAAGGATTATGGTAGCTTTAGGATGAAGGTAGTAGAACCCTTGACCATTCATACACCACCTTCACCCCACGTGGCATACTTTCCATCATAATGGCGTGCTCCTACTATCACCCGCACTTAACCTTAAATGGGAGCCCCCTTTTTTACGCGACAAATAAGCGTAGAGTCAAGCTCGTGACTCGAAACAAAAACAACGCGTAATTGGAAAGGCAACCTAATCTTTTATTTTCTTGCATTTTAGGTGTGCCTTGTGTGTTTGTTTTGAATCATATGATTGTGTTAACTATTTTGTGGTTTTTGTAGTAAAATTTTGTAAAATAACTAATGGGAACTTGCGTGTAGGAATTTTTGAAGAAAAGAAAAAAAAATCGTCTTTTACAGACCCTAGAGACGGCGTCAGGATTAATCCTGACGGCTGTTGCCAGGTCTGCTACAGAAAATATCGACTATTAGTGAGAAATTAACTCTTGAATACTACCTGAATTTGTAATTTTCCTAAAAACCTGCATAAACCACGATTACGTTAACACACTCATCCTATCTTTATTGCTTTCATAGAGTCTAAACCTAGTTAATTGAGGTGTATTTATCATTCACAACAATTCCTGGATTTACGCTTGGTGTAGTTGTCTTTGTCTTTGATTACATGTTATATTTGATGAGAATAATCTGGGAAGTTCTTAGGATGTTCTCATTATATGATTCTTGGAGGACGATTTAACCAGTTATAGCATGTTTCTTCTACATTATTGAGCAAACCAAGGGAGTACTAGTTTCTTTTACTTGTCTTTTTAACCCTTTATTCGTTTTTACAGGTACTTCTATAGAACATTGGAGACAATGTTCAACTTAAGTGTAGGGGGAAATAAGCCTTAGAAACTATTCTGTCAGTTGCCATTTGCTTTGTCCTTAAAATGATGGGTAATATATCGAAACATAGAATAAAAAGGTAATTTTAACCCAAATATAAAAAAAATTATGACACATACCGACGAAAACCAAGTATTATTAGCGTCTCGTGGATAGGAATGTATATGCCTAGCACAAAAACCCTCAGAATTCTACCCCAAAAATATGAGGTTTGCCTTTAGATCTATAGGAATTCGCGTATCCATTATTGATACCCAAAATAGTTTATACCTTTAGATTTCTCGAGTTAAGGAGTGAGTAGTCATATGTGTCTATTCCTTCGTTACGGATGTGTACGTGTGGTCTTTGTCGCCTTTTCTGGAGCATTGAGATCGGTATTAAATTATATGAGTGTACCGATAGTATATTAAATTCTAGAACTTGTTTTTGTGATGCATCCCAAGACCGCATAGTAAGTATTAGGATTTGCTAGATAAGAGGCACTGTGATTAACCCATGTTTTAAACCTGTAATTGTTATTATGGTCACACCGATCATATAACTATCCCACACCCTTGCCATGCACTCATTTTTAGTGCAGGATACCCCTAGTATAACCCTCCGAGCCTATTGCAACAATTCGCATTTTCACATCATTTTATGTCAATAAATATTCAACTATATAATTTTATACTTTTACACGTTGTCATTTAATTTCAACCGTTAAGTTAAATCGCGTAAACTGATAATCAACAATGAAAGTAAACTGACATTTAACAAATACTCCCTCTGTCCCACATTAAATGTCCACTATGACTCTTTTAAGTATTTTTTCTTCAACTTTGACTCTAAATATTTTTTTTCGTGTGATATAATACTTGATGCAAGATATATGAATGGATTAAGTTTTTAAATGTCTTTTCATTTGTGTAATTTTCATTAAGTATTATGTAATACAAACAAATTTATTTAAAGTCAAAGTTGAAGAAAAAAGACTTAAAAAGTCATAGTGGGCATTTAATGTGGGACGGAGGGAGTACTAATTTCCGTCAACTAAGTGTTATATAATTATTACAAATATAATTTATAACTTTTCATATTTATTTGCGAGTTTTACCTAAAACGCTTACGTATACGCTTACGTTCATGCATGCAACATGCCCAATTTCCAAATACCTTAACTTACACATATGTATATATACACTTGAACATTCAAAAATTTAAATCATAACCCTTTTCCCATGCATATGGCCGTCTCTCCCCTTTTATGGAAAGGAACCTACACTTTTCAACCTTGAAGTCCACAAAAGCCCTTATTCATGTTACCCTTGCTAAGTCTCTTCTCCCTTTTGTCTCTTACCAACCAACGCCCCAAAATATATGTGCATCACAATGTGCTATAGCTAATAAAGGGTTGACATAAGCTTGTGAACCATAAAGTATTCTTGGAGCTAGCTTAAAAAGGGTTTTATGTAAAAGAATGAATAACAAGTATTCTCACATCACTTCAAACTCACCACTCAAATAAGCTATTCTCTTTTTCTCTTCTCATATAAACGGATGCAAACACCCATCTTTATACATATTTCATTTTTGTTTAATTGTTGCTTACATAAAGAATCACCAACATAGTACTTTTTACCTTAAACCATTCTCCTACCTTTCTTACACTTAAACTTTGATAAGTCAAAACAAGTTCACATGCTCCTTGTCCCCTCCTGGTCCTTGGCCGACCTATACATCTCACAAAGCACACTTTACCCTTTTTGTTCTTACATTGGCTTGTGACTACAAAAGTCTTAGTCAAATTTACCTTAATTGTTTGTACAAGACCAAGCCTTTGTTTATTCCTTCATTCACTATCCCAAAACATTTTCATTCTCTTGTTCTTCTCTATCTACATACGGTAGAAACAACACATATCAAAGGCATTCCAAAGTCTTATAATTAAGTGGTCTTGCAAGATCACATATTGGAACTATTGTTTTCTCACAACAAAAGAAAACACATCATCTCCCTCTTTTTCTCTCATCTCGCGGCAGCAACAAGAGCACCCAAACAAGGGTTAGAACTTGGTTGGGTTTGGTTAAGTGATCCTAAAGAAGAAGGTGCTTAAAAGAGTTTGCAAGTATCAGGTTTAGGGCGTTCCTTAGGGTTTTTACAAAGGTTTTCAGGTTATTTACGTAGCTTAATCTCGCTCCTCTCCTACCAAGTCCAGAAAACCGGATTTGTGAATCTAGCAAGCTGGTCACGTGTCAGCACGTGGCTGGCGCGCCACTCACGATATCCGTTTTGACGAATTTTGCATTGTCGGCTTTCCTTTTACCCGACACATGTGAAAACTTCAATAAAGGTATGTACATGATACGTGAGCATTTGGGGACACTCTAAATGAGAGGAGCAAAAATAAATCCTCCCGTTTTCAACAAAAACACCAACTCAACTATTTTATCAAACGCCTCTAACCAAGGCCGAAACTTTTTCTAAACCTCGTATGAATATACTTTCAACATACCATCAAATAAAAGTATTCATGTGACCTTAATCCGGACTTACGTTGTTCCTAATCACGTAACGGGTTTTACTTCCTTATTGGTCAAACCAAGTCAAAGGTCACTTTGCGTAAACGCATCCTTTCCCGTTACGGGATATGCTTTACTTGAGATGCAAAACACTTAGCTTGTTTACATCAAGATGATTAGTGATCAAATCCATTATTGATAATCATGGATTAAAGTCTAAATGACCATTTGAGTTTTTGGTAATTGAAGGTTAATCTTACTTTGATCCTTCCTACCTTTTTCTATATAAATGGTTTATAAACTCCCACACTTCTACATGTATTCCTCGTATATCACCTACACCTCACTCTTACATAAACATTCCCTAATCATTGTTAATCCCTTCTTCCAACAAATGATTATTCACACATTCCTTTTTTAAACCATTCCATAATCATCATTGCCCATCTCTTTTCTCTCTTATAGCAATGTGATTATTTACCTAATCAATCCTTTGATTATCACCCTTGTCATTTTCATCACTTCTCTTCACAACCATAAAGCCTAAACCTTCCCCAAAACATACCCACATATGATAACTCACATTACCTTACATAATGTACCTTCCTTGTACTTGTTGTACTTCTTGTCCCCCAACATTCCAAAATAGGCTCCTATCCATCACATCCCAATATTCTTTACCACACAATCCCTATTCATTCTTCTTCTAACTCCCATTCGAATTCAAATTACATACACACTACCAAAGCTTCCACCACACTCTTTTCATATACACGCACACACACTTCTATATTTGAATTTAAATCCTCATACACTTCACCAAAATTCCCTCACACACTTTGCCAACTCATCCTTCATAACAATTCAAATTTTAATCTGAGCAAAGGCTCCCTTCTATCACATCACCATCACATCCAATACAACTCACATCCAACTCATTCCAACCCATATCCAACTCACCCTTATCCTTATCCTAACATTCAAATTTAAAATTTAAATTTGAATCTTTAGGCTCATAAACATACCATCATGACAACTCATGCCAACTCACACTCTCCTCATCTTTATCCCACATGTCTAATTGTTTGAATTCAAATTCAAATTATCCCTCCAACATCCACACTTCCAAACCAAGTTTGGAATATTCTCTTGACATATTATTTTCTATCTTAACATGCCAACTCACTCACTTAACCATGGTTAGTTTCTAACCAATCCTAGAGGAATACCCATTATATCCTTTGTCTAATAATTATTCTATATCTCTTTGATATTGGACAAACATCCCCAAATCTTCTTTTAAACTACCTCACAAACGTTTTTTATCAAATAGCTATCTGAGTTGGTTAACCTTGACTGTAAGAATAATGGAAAAGTCAAATCATGAAGTACAATTGGGGGTTTAGCAAGAATGGGCATTTAAAACTCCATAAACCTGAAAACCCGATATGGGTTTCTGGCGCGCTGGCCACACGCTAGCGCGTGGGATAGCGCGTCAGTGGCTGATGAATATTAACATTACTTTTTGGTTCTTGGCCTATAAATACCCCTCTTGGCTCTTGTATTCCTAACCTCTTGCCATTCTCTTTTTCCTCTCTTTTCTCTTCTCATATCCTTTAAGTATCATCTTAATCTATCATTCTATTGAAGAACACATCTCCGCAAGAGAGACATACAAGTACTTAATCCACACTTATATGTTAGTAGTCGAGGGTCTTCTTTCTCATACCCCTTCTATTATAATCGAGTCTCTAGGTTAGGTTAGAGCTTGATTCATCTACCAACACTTATTCAATTTGGTTGTAAGAGAAGTTTTGTATCTTAGTGATCAAGCCTAGATCATTGGGGATCTAGTTGGGGTTTGGTAAGCTTCCAAGGAGAAGTTCTTAGTGGTCCTAGTTGATCTTTGTGATCCTATAAGAAAAGTCAAATCACGGGTTCTTAGGGGTGGATTCCGAGGGCAAAATACCGTAGGGAGTAACTCTTCTTAGTGAGCGCCGATCTTAGTGCATATCGGTGGAGCGAAGTTGTAATACGGTCTATAGTCCACCATAAGGATTATACTAGAGTAATAGTATCGGTGTCGTAGATTCACAACTGGACGTACGAATGGTCTAAACCCCCCATCCCGAACCAATATATATCGTGGCGTCTCTCTCTCTATATATATATATATCTATCTACTTATTATTCATATTACTAAGTAGATCACTACACCACTCAGTTCATTTGAGACTTGAAGTTTCATAAAATTTTAAAAAGTTAAAAAGACCGTATTCACCCCCTATAGGGTTCTACATGTTCTTTCAACAATCTCATTCGATTGAGAAGTAAACGGGCCAAACAAGTTATAAGACATTCCATGTTGTTCACAAAAGCTCCCAAATTGCAGATTATCAATTTCACTACCATGATTGGTTTTAATGGAAACAATAGAACAATCATGTAGGTTTTCAAGCCTTTTACATGAGATCTTAAACTTCTATAAGACATTATCCTTATAGTTTACAAACATGACCCAAATGTAGTTTGAGTGATTATCTATAATCATTAAAGTGTAGAAATTGCCTCTATAACTTTGTATTAGAAATGGACCAAACAAATCTAAGTGTAACAACTCTAAAACCCTAGTCGTTGACACTTCATTTCTAGTCCTATTGTTTGCATTACCTTAACTCCCTAGACCACATGTATCACAAAAGTGTCTTTCAAAGCTCAACTTTGGTAGGTTTCTTACTAGCTCGTTGGAAGCTAAGTTTTGAACTAACCTCATATTGGCGTGACTTAACCTCCTATGCTAAAGCGTTGAGTTATCCATTATTGATGCTAGACGAATTTGTTGTTTGAAGTTATCTCCTAATTTGCATGTATATAATCCATTTCTCCTATGACCTTTAGCTAACGTTTTACCATTTTTACTGATAGTACAATCTACTTTAGTAAACTTAACTACACAATTATCATCACATAATTGTTCTACGCTAATTAAGTTAAAAGCTAGACCACTAACAAGCTCAACATTGGTAATTGTAATGGATTCATAAGAAATATCACCTCCACCGATGACCTTGCCCTTTAGGTTGCTCCCAAATACGACATGTACACCATCATACTCCTTATACGTAGTAAAGAATATTCTATTCCCAATCATGTGCTTAGTGCAACCACTATCTACATTCCAATCATCCGGTCGTAGATCATATTTGAGGCAAACCTACAAGCAAATATAAATTCAAGGTATTGGTACCTATTGTTTGTTGGGTCCGTTGTGGTTAGCAAATATGCTGCCCAAGTTAACCATTCATTGGTCTTGAAGTGATGCACATAGTTTATATAGAATGTACCTCGAGAACGCGGACCAATGATTATTTTGAAAATCATTGTAGTTTTGAAAGTTTGGTCCTACGCTCCGAGGTGTTTTTAGTCCATGATTTGGGCATCAGTTTTCTCTCCTTTGGAATGTGTGGTGTTGATAAGACAAAGACCTTTAGATTTTATAAAAATTTCTTCTTTTACTGAAGAATAGAAAAAATTAATCTATTTTGAGAAAGATGGTCTAATCGGTTAAAGAATAGGATGTCTCATCTAGGAGTGATAGAGTCTAATGTCCGACTCGAGTATGAGTAGTATCCAAGTACCAATACGTTAACCGATGATATCCTTGATAGTAGTTTCGAAACTCTGTAACATGTTTGTGTATCTCGATTGTTTTGCAAAACGAGTATTGAGGACCAACGGTTTACAACATCAATTTTAACAGAAATCCCTTTTTTGTCAGCTTTTTGGCATGCGTCAGGCTGATATTATGAATCCTTAACGTCCATTTAATAAACAGTTCGTTGACAAACATCCCGGTCACGAAACGCGAGTCCTTAACAAACTTCTTTTCATACAAGTATGGAAGATTTTGTAAAAACATTAGGGTCCGTTTAGTTGGTGAAAAATTTCCTATTTGTTCGTTTCTAAAATCCTAGTATAGAGAATGGTTTTTCTTCTCTAGAGAAGAATTGATAATTTTGAAAACCCGTTTAGATGAAGTTATATTTTTCTTTTTTTTAAATGAAAAGATGTTTAAATGAAGCTATTTTCAATTATTTTTTCGTTGTCAATAGTCACCTGTTTACATATAGACCTTTGTACGTTTCAAAAACTTTTTATACTGTTTTTAACGTTTTTAGCTTTTTTTATACGCATTAAATCGTTTTTATCTGTTTAATCCGTTTTATAACGTTTCCATCCTTTATAATAACGTATTTATCCGTTTTAATACATTTTTCATCCGCTTTCAATTTGTTTTTCTCGTTTGTTTTTTACGTTTCAAACGTTTTTGACGTTTTCTTACCGTTTTAAATAATACTTTGTATACGTTTTAGATCATGTATTTTAATATGATTTCATTCCCTTTTTAATAATATACGTTTTTCATCCGTTTTAAAAATTGATTGTACGTTTCGATTTTCGTCGTATTTGTACGCTTTTGTATGTTCAAATAAATGTTTTTATATCGTTTATTGTATGGATAAAAATACAGAAAGACTATCAAAAACGTAAAAAGTCATATACAAATGGTGAAAACAAAAAAACGAAGCACAAACATACAAAACGGATGAAAATGAACGAAAACGTACAAAATGTACGGAAACCGCGAAAACGGGCGAAACCGTACAAAACGTTCGAAAACGTACGAAAACGTACATAAACGGGCGAAAGCGTTAAAAACGTACAAAACATACAAAACGGTAAAAAAATGGATAAAACGCAAAAAAAACGAACGAAAGCATTAAAAAACGTACAAAAACGGACAAAAATATTAAAAAATGTACAAAAACGGACGAAAACGTTAAAAAACGAAAAAAAAAACTGTACAAAAGCGTACAAAAACGGATGAAAACGTTAAAAAACAAACAAAAACGCAAAAAACGTAAAGAAACATACGAAAGCGTTAAAAATGTAAAAAAGGACTAAAATGGTAAAAAACCTAAAAACGTTAAAAAAAGTACAAAAACAGACGAAAACGCAAAAAACGTAAATAACGGGCAAAAGTGTTAAAAAACGTAAAAAAACGTTAAAAACGAACAAAAACGCAAAAAACGTAAAGAAACATACGAAAGCGTTAAAAATATAAAAAAAGGACTAAAATGGTAAAAAAACGTAGAAAACCCTGAAAACGTTAAAAAAAGTACAAAAACAGACGAAAACGCAAAAAACGTAAATAACGGGCAAAAGTGTTAAAAACGTAAAAAAACCGACGAAAACGCAAAAGAACGTACGAAAACGTTAAAAAAGTACAAAAACCGGACAAAATCGTAAAAACACATACAAAAACTGACGAAACAGATAAAAACGGATGAAAACATATAAAAACGGATAAAACAAATAAAAACGTATAAAACGGATGAAAACTTATGAAAATGTATAAACAATTTTTTTTTAAAAATAATTACAAACAGCGGTTAGAATGGACAGTGAAGATTGACACGAGAGATTATAGTTAGAATGGTGTATATTTGATAATTTATAATTCTTTTCTTATTGTGAAGAATATGAGAAAGAAAAATGTAAGAATGATAGATATGATAAAAAGTGAAGCAGGGCAGCCCTCCCCGGTAGAAAATTTGAAGTTGACAAATACGAAAGTAAGAAAGTAACACAAGACAGATGAGATCTAACTGAGATAAGATCAAACGGCCCACAATCACTTCCACTTTCAACTCCCAAACACCCCCTCCCAACCCAAATCCGTCGGCCGGGCCGGGCGCCAAAAACCTCCAAACAACAATCACCATTTATATATTTATATTTATACATTCACCAACTCATACAACACAATTAATAAATTAGTAGTTTGTTAAACTTGATTGATTGATTGATGGCGTTGGAGAATATAGTTAAAGAAGCATTGAACGCACTTTATCATCATCCAGACGACGCCGTTCGTTCTCAAGCCGATCATTGGCTTCAAAAATTCCAACGCACTCTCGATGCTTGGCAGGTCGTCCATCTTTTTATATATTTTAAACTTGTTCAATCATTTTTTATATATTTAGTTTTAGTCTTTTATTAGGGCATCTATATTTACTCTATTCACTTGATTGTCAATAGGATTTACTTTTTTAACCTCTTAACTAATTAGAGTGCGTGCAAAGATTAAATTTATTAGAATTAATCTATAACAACTTATGTAGGCGGAGGGTTCGCATTTGCTTTTACATATGCCAGATTTCCGACTAGTCTATGCACTATCATACAATTTAAATTTTTGTAGGCTACTAACTTCAAGTATTTTGGTAGTGTCACCATTTATTATAATTTTACAAAACCTCCACATGACAGCCGGAGGTCTTTCTAGAAGCATCCGCACACCCGTGAGAATTATTGTTGTTGTTGTAAAACTTAGCAGTTTATATATAATCTATAAGCTGCTAAAATGGATTTTATTTTAGGTAAAAAGTCCCCTAGTGAATCTATAAGATGCGCATGCCGAAGGAGATATGTATTCGACACAAACCTATTATGAATCTGTGTTTAAAAAAGCGCGCCTGAGGCAGATGCACTACCCCATTGCATCGGACACCCTGATCCATTGCGTTTACGGGATGCGTGGTGAGGCGCACGCATCAGCTAATGCGTGCATCGGTGCTTTTTTGCGCATCATGTACTTGCGACTTCTAAAGTAAAATTGGTCTTACTAATGTGTATTGGGCCTACTTCTAATGGGCTTTACTTTCAATGAGGAGCTTGGGATTGATGTTGATGACGACGAGGATGATGAAAATGACTTCTAGTTTAGTCTTGGAGGATTTAGACACACAAAGCTTTCCATGGACGCTTTTGATTTGCTTTTAATTATTCAAAAATGATAACACTTCTGATCCTTTTGGTCATATTTATGTATTTTAACGAGTGGAATCGTTAACTATGAAAATCCATGATATCTTTTGATCGTAAGTTTGGTATTATATGTGGTATTATTATATTTGTGCATTATATATAATTTACAAGTATTTTTTTAAAATGTCGCCTCGTGTACATGATCTTTCGCCTCGGCGCCTCGCGCCTCGGCTTTTTGACCCTTATCGCCTCGGCACGCATCGCGCTTTTTAAAACCCAGTTATGAATGTAAATTTATTCTTAACTATCACTCACAATTGATTATCGAGATGAAAAATTAGATCTGTTTCAGGGATTAGCCACAACAAGTCGTTATTTATAATTTTATACACTACACACTTTGCATACCCTGGTCTTTTATGTATGTCAGTCCGTTTTTCTGTAACTTTTTGTTCTGATTTGAATAGAGAAATGATCATTTTTTCCGGTTCCATTCTCCAAGCTAAAAAAAAGTAAAAGGAGGAAATAAGTTTAACAGACATATCAAATCAGTAAAGTTATTATAGTGGTTCTACAAATGTAGTGTTCAGGCTTGTTTAACAGTGGTTTGACTGTTTTAAATCTGTCTTAAGCATGTGAAACTTGCTATCACAGGTAAATTTTAAATTAATTAGTAAGAGATTCTAAGAAACCCTTTAAAATATGTAAAATTTAGACCATTCCAGGTTCCCACGATTCTTGATCATTGAGTCTATATACTATCTCTGTCTATATTTATTTATATTTTTTCAGGATCTAGGTTTTTATTAAAGCTAATTTGCACGAGTGCGTATCATCTTGTCATCATACAGTTGGATTGTTATTTACTTCTCTTTCTTTGCTTTTCAATTTTGGTCCCTAAACATAATATCCGATATGCATACAAGTATACAGTTGAGTAAGAGTTATGCCCATAAATCGTAAGCTGACAATTCTTTTTTCTTATGTGGCTGTTGTTGCCGGAGCTGTTTTTTATTTGTTTTTGTAATGTGTTTAATAAGTTAAATTAAAGAGATTGTCATTTGATTAATCTCGTGTAGGTGTCGGATAATTTGCTTCATGATGCTAGTAGCAATGTCGAGACTCAAATTTTTTGCTCACAAACTCTCAGAAGTAAGGTAATTACATGTGTTCTTACTTACATTTAAACAAAGCAAGGTATTCTTCTGTGAAATCACTAAACTCTATTATGAAAAAATAACAAGGTATAGCTGGTTTCTTTAAAACTTAAATGGTAATTATTAAGTTTGCACTGATCCATATACGGTGTTCTCAATTTTTGGTTATAGGTCCAACGAGATTTTGAAGAATTACCTTCTGAAGCATTCCGTCCACTGCGTGATTCATTAAACGTGAGTAGCATTATATGATAATATCCTTACTGTAATTGAACATGGTGTTTGATAAACGGAAAATTCTAACTGCAGAACTTGCTGAAAACATTTCACAAGGGCACACCTAAAGTTAGAACTCAGGTAACGTCTACACTTTCTTCTTACACCACACCCACCCACTAGGTGCTGACTCGTAAACACGGAATAATATTATGTTGTAAGGTTTGTTATATAGATTAGTCTTGCTGTTGCTGCATTGGCTGTTCAAGTCCCTGCTGAAGATTGGGGAGACGGCGGCATAATGAATTGGCTTAGAGATGAGATGAACTCATATCCGGATATTGTTCCAAGTTTCTTGGAGCTACTCAGAGTCTTACCTGAGGTACACACTATTATGATATTCTCTACAAATTGTCTTTCGGTTGATGTCGTACATGCTATTATTAGATTGGTTCTAGGCCGCGGAGTTGAAATATTCATTTGTTTATTATATTTAAACCAGGAAGTCTTTAATTACAAGATAGCTGCACGTCCTGATAGACGCCGGAGATTTGAAGAGGAACTCGTCTCTACCATGGATGTTGCTCTTGGCATTTTGACTGCATGTTTAAATATTCCAGAACTAAAAGAACAGGTGAAAAAATTTGCAATAACAACTTTATTTATTATCCTTTTTTTCATATAGAAAGATATGAAATCATGAGATGGGGTTACTTTGCTCTAACTATTGATATCACCATTGAAAAGCATCAAAGTAGCTGTATGGCTGGGCTGCAGTGGGGCAATTTGGGAGTTCTATGCTTGCAATTGTTTTTAGTTGTATCTTACCGTTGTATTACTGAGTAGTATGCTTTGTGTGCCTTTGGGCATGCACATGGCTTACTTGTTTATAAGTTTTTGGTGATTAATATATTTTCACATTTACAAAAAAAGAAGATTTGCAATTATGGAAATTTAATGATCTTTTTTTTTAAAATTCTCAATCGTAGGTAAATATGCCACCGACCATATTTTTGCTTAGCTCACCAGTCTTACAAATATTGTCGCTATTTATTCTTGCTTCTATACTGTATTAAATGCTATTAAACTCATTTGGCGCATACATAGTGTGTTATAACTCTTAGAGTTTGTATCTCTTAGTCTTCTAGCTGATTAACGCCGATCTTAATTTTATATCTATTTTGATGTTTGTTAATTCCTGATAATTTTAATGTTCAGGCTTTGGAGGCTTTTGCATCATGGCTTCGCCTAAGACATAGGTAGATTTTCCCCTTATAGTTTTTTGTAGATGTTTTGATTTTTAATTGTTGACTCTGCTGATAAATAAGGAATGTACTTGATATTCTTACAGGATCCCTGCTTCTGTTCTTGCTACTCACCCATTGGTGTTAACAGCTCTCTCCAGCTTAACTTCTGATGTGCTTTCAGAGGCATCTGTGAATGGTAATATAGAGTTAAAGTTATATAGTATTATTTACTGAAAATTTTACAAATCTGCATGTGTTGGTTAGGTTAATCATCGTGCGCTTGTTTCTAATGTAATATTGTTTAATTGTTGCCTATTTTACAGTCATTTCTGAATTGATACATTACACGTCTGCAAGAAGTTTGGATGGATTTTCTGTGCAGATGCCTCTAATTCAAGTTATAGTGCCACAAGTTATGAATTTGAAGCCACAACTTAGAGATTCTTCAAAGGTATTCGAGAGAAATTTGTTGGAAATTCTCGGCTTATCACCTTCTTGCAGTTTATCATAGGATGAGAGTTGATTGATCTTCTTGTGTTTTTCTTTTCATCTATATTGTTTAAGGATGAGGAAGATGCAAAGGCCATTGCTCGATTGTTTGCTGATATGGGTGATTCCTATGTTGAATTGATTGCAACTGGTATGATACTTGTTTATTGGTCATTAAATTAGCTAACTTTTTACTCATTCTGACTTCATATTTGAATTAACACATATATCATGCACAGGTTCAGATGAATCGATGTTGATTGTTCACGCGCTACTGGAGGTTGCTGCACATCCAGAATATGACATTGCTTCCATGACATTTAACTTTTGGCACAATCTTCAGATCTGCCTGATAGAGAGGTAAGTCCTTTTACAAGTTTTCACCTTTTCTTTTGTTATAAACCAAACTACTTGTACAATTATTAAATTCTTGCAGGGAATCGTATGTATCGCTTGGTAATGAATCATTGATGGAATCGGAGAGAAATAGACGGTTGCAGGTTTTCCGTTCATCATATGAATCACTTGTATCCCTGGTGAGCTATTGGAATAGTATTCTTGTATATGACACTATTTATTTCCAACTAAAAGCCCTACATCGGCCCACTTACTTATTATAGGGTTGATAAATGTTGTCGTTGATCTGAAACGGCCCTAATTAGAATACTAAGCTAAAACATGGATCATGGATGGGTCTAATGGGTTGAGACTGTCCCCAAGTCTATTTTTAATGCACACAACACATGATTCTTGTTGTAATGTTGTTTTAGAATGATAAGCAGTGAGTCAATTATTTGTAGCATGGAAAACAATGTTTGCGGGCCAATCCAACCCGACTTAGACTACCCTTTTTACATAAACCCTTTTCCACCTGTAGTCGCACTAGAAGACATGAATAGCGTATAACCAGATCATATTTGTGTTGATTACAGGTTAGTTGCAGAGTTCAATATCCTCAGGATCATTCAGAACTTTCAAAAGAGGACCAGAAGGAGTTCAAGCAGACAAGATATGGTATTCATGTTTGTTCTATAGTTATTTTTTTTTCACGATATTCCATCTTACTATTCATTTTTTTTTTGAAAATGATCTTTCAAAGGATCTTGACCATGCATGTGCTTTTACTTTATAACAAGTATCCTATGAGTATTTTATTTTGTCGTACTGACATACTATTTGGTTTCTAGCTGTTGCGGATGTCCTAATTGATGCAGCTTTAGTGTTAGGAGGTGAAATGACACTTAAAATTCTGTACATGAAGCTTGTTGAGGTAAAGTGTTACCTTATTCTAATATATTATCGGTTGAATAACACAACTTAAACTCTCTTTTCATCGTTCCTTAATTGAACTGAAATTTACAATATAAATATCTAAATTGAGTCGTATGTAGTTTTGATTTTGAGATTGTATGATTTTCAGGCTCTAAGTGGCTACCAAAATGGTGATTTGATGGATTGGCGACCTTCAGAAGCTCAACTGTATTGCATCCGGGCTATATCAGATCTTGTTCCCTTCACCGAGGCAGAAGTTATGCCTCAGGTAGAGTTTTACCTATAATGTGATCACTTCTTTGAACTTTCCAATAGAATGTGTATGTCTAACTTCTGAATATATGTTCTACTTGTTTAACAGATTATGTCGTTGCTTCCAAAACTTCCTCATCATGCGCTACTTCTTCAGACAGGTTATATATATTCTTTGTTTCATAACATAACAACATCCTTTGCCACCGTTGAAAATAACTATGTAACATAGCACTCTACTTTCTCTTTGGGTTTTCCAGTATGCTTGACTGTTGGAGCTTATTCTAAATGGATTGATGGCGCACCAAATGGACTCTCTTTTTTGCCATCCGTTATCGATATTCTTGTGAGTGGCATGAGTATGTCTGAAGATTCTGCTGCAGCTGCTGCCCTGGCTTTCAGAAACATCTGTGACGGTATTCTACTCTCTTCAGTAGTGGATCTCGTTCTTCTTTATATTTCTATAACTAGATTTTCAGACCCGTCGGGATAGTTCCATGATAGAAACGATTTTTAATGAAACGCAAAGTGGGCTGGTCAGGTGGGTTGGGTGATGGGTCTTAATTGGTTTGGGGTCAAAACAGGTAATTTTTGGTCGAGTCAGGTTTCGGCTGCGCCAAAACACTTTCGTCCATCTGAATATATGCGTGTTTGATTAGTTTGTGAAATACTTCGTACACCTTTTATTTTGTTTTAATAATATGTACTGTTTCAGACTGTGGGAAGAAACTATGTGGATCGGTGGACGGTCTTTTTCAAATATACCAAAGGGCAATGACTGGCGAAGGATCTTTTAAGGTTGCGACTCAAGATTCCTTGCATCTGGTTGAAGCCTTAAGGTACCAGTACAATCTTGCGAAGTCTAAATTATTCAAGTGAAACATTTTTCTCAAAAATCTTTTGTTGCAGTATAGTTATCACTGAGCTTCCTCCAGACCAAGCTAAGAAAGCTCTTGAGGCACTTTGCATTCCTGCTGTTGCACCTTTACAGGTTTGGCTAATCTAGTACGATTAAATGACCAGACTGAGTACATTACTTATTATAGGTGGCAAAATGTGCAGGTTGGATAACATATATTTGGGTCGGGTAGATCTTAACCACAAGTAAAATTTTCTGTTAGAATATACTAATATAAGTAATGTGTAAATTTTGATTACTAAACTGTTTTACTACAATAATAATTCGAACCTTATATAATACGACAATCAGAATGTTTTACGCATCTGAATACATCGGATGACCTTAACCTGTTTCACCAGCTCGACCCATTTGAACTATTTTCTTTCTAGTCGAGTTTTCAGCTGAACCCGATTGCCACCTCTAATAGTTATATGATTATGCATTACTAACGTACATCTCTATGAGCAGGAAGTGATTAATCAGGGTCCTTTGGTATTGGGTCAAAAACCTGCTCGTGAAATAACTGTTCATATTGATCGACTTGCAAATATATTTAGGTCTGATAACAATTTCTTAGCTTTAGTCACTGATACAAGCTTACCTGTTGGCTCTAATAATAATGAATCATCTGCAGATATGTAAATAATCCAGAAGCTGTCGCTGATGCAATTCAAAGACTTTGGCCACTTTTCAAAGCTATCTTTGATGTGTAAGTGTTACTTTTACCATATGTTGAATGGTCAGCCACTTTTTCTTTATCTGTATGAACTTATCGTATGCTGACATTTCAGTCGTGCTTGGGATATGCGGACGATGGAATCATTATGTCGGGCGTGTAAACATGCTGTGAGTTCTGGTCTATATGCTATTTAGAGTTTTTTTTTTTTTTTTTTCTGGCTAACAATTTGCACAATTTACTCTTTTGAAGGTGAGAACGTCTAAAAGGTATATGGGAGTTACAATTGGAGCAATGCTTGAGGAGATACAAGGGTTATATAAACAACACCATCAACCATGTTTCTTATATCTGTCAAGTGAAGTTATAAAGGTATGATTTTACTCTTAAGTTTCAACTTTCCTTTAACACTGAAGGACAATTGATGGAGGTTATGATGCAGATATTTGGGTCTGATCCTTCCTGTGCCGACTACTTAAAAGTGTTGATCGAATCTCTATTTAGCAATACCGCATGTTTGCTTACAAAACTTCAGGTCTGTCTTCAGCAGCTATAAGTCTATAATAACCCCCGTCCTAAAAAAACAAAGACAACTTGATTTATTATTTATTTAGTTTAATAATAAGCATGCCATCTTTAGGACTTTACTTCCAGACCAGATATAGCAGATGATTGTTTTTTGCTGGCGTCGAGATGCATTCGATATTGCCCACATCTGCTTTTTCCATCTGCCGTATTCTCATCATTGGTGGATTGCTCCATGATTGGAATTACAGTGCAGCACAGGTTATTCTTAGTTCAGATAATTTCAATACAGACATGTTTTGGCCTAGTGTTTGTGCAACTAAAGAGTTTTAATCCAATGATTACTGTTATCCTTCTCGATAGAAAAAATAGTACTTCACAAGCATGCTATGTAATTTATATTTTATCTGGGATTTTGATTTTTGTTTTATGCAAATCTATTGTTAAATTTATTTAATATAATTTGGTGAATGCAGGGAGGCATCAAATTCTATACTAAGCTTCTTATCCGACATATTTGATCTGGGAAAATCTAGTCAGGGACAACAATTTCTTTCTATCAGGGATAATGTTATTGTGCCCCGAGGTTCCAGCATCACCAGAATCTTGGTTGCTGCTTCAACCGGGGCTCTCCCAAGTTCAAGATTAGAGACAGTAAGACTTCTTCTATTTATTTATATTTTTTGCTTTCAAGTTTGCATCTTTTTTTACAGAACCCTTGCTTTGTAACAGGTAGCATATGCTCTGCTAGCTCTATCACGTGCATATGGGGCGAAAGCTTTAGAGTGGGCTAAGGAGAGTGTATCATTGATTCCAGCTACTGCAGCCACAGACATGGAAAAATCAAGATTTTTACAGGTGTTATCAGATGCAGCATCAGGTGTAGATATTAAAGGGTTGACAATTCCAATAGAAGAGCTTTCAGAGGTTTGCAGACGCAATCGAACGGTCCAAGAGATTGTTCAAGAAGCATTGAGGCCACTTGAGTTAAATCTGGCGTATGTATCATAGTAGGTATACAGTGGAGAGATAAGGTCATTTTTTGTGCCTAATCTTTGTTCATTACTTCAATTTTTAAGGGATTATAGGGATTGGATCGGTGGGTGGCGTGGTGTATAATTGTTGTAATTTGTGGTTAAGATCTGCAGGAAAAAAGTTGCTGGAATTGTTTTCCCTAAAATTTTGGTTGAGGCTTTATAACCTTTCTCATGTAATCCATCCCTGTTGAGATTTTTATGAAAGTGAACGCATATACCTTTTGGGTTTGTCATGAAATTTTGATAATCGTCTCATTTATTCGGTATTTATTTACAAACTTGTTGGTCTTATTTGTATATAATGTTTGCAAGTGGTTGTTAGAGGGCACGGTGCAGTGGTGGGTAACACGCCATAGGGTTTTTTCTTTCCCTATGGCGCCGCCAAACTGCACCGGTGTTGGCGCCATCACAGTGCTACCTGACCATTCGCCAGCTTATTAACGGATGTGATTGGTTTTTTTTTAAGAGTAAGTGGGAGATTTTTTTGTGGTGTGTTATGAGACTCACATGCCCTAAAACATTATATAGCTGGAGAGAGTGTTTTAGTTATATTAATGTTATAGGGTGTGTGTTGAGGACGTGTATAGGGTATCACTGCACCTAGCTCTCTTAAGGTTTCGTCATAAGTCTTTTGTGTGATTTAGTCTCTCACAATGCATTTAAATAGCATCCTCCTAAACGGATTGAGTCAAACTGTCTGCTTTGCATGTCCAGGCTAATTATGTTTACTCTTGTCATCTTGATTCTTGAATACAACCAGTAGAGGAAAGATGACAGGTCATAACAATGTCATCCAAGATTGTCAGTGTCTGTAAAAGGTAGATTTAAGCCCAATAAAAGGACACGTCGTAAAGAGGTTGTTAATGTCGACTATGATACCTTTTAGCCTTGTCGATGATTCTTGAATTTATTAGATGGTCAGTTTGTTGGTTCAAGTCTAAGGCATTCCTGATTATATATGATTCATGTACTTTTTGGAGGATATTAACTTATTATCAGATGAATGAAAGAAATGCAACGTCTATGTGCATCCTATACAAACTCAGGATCTAAAAACAAAATTCAATACTACGCCACTCGTAATTGTTAACCACTGTACTGTATTCTTAAATATAAGTTATAAAATTGTAATCCAATTCGATTTGTTTCTCACACGAGTACGCGAAGCAACTAAATATTACAAACTTTCAAAAAATATATCGGCATGCACAATTTGATAACGTATTATATCAAAAACTTTTCTTTTTCCACTACAAATTGAACTCGTAAGTGTTGCATCAAACGTTACATAAAAAAACAAGTTCACAAGTATAATAATTTGCTACATGCTATGCACCGTCGTTTTGCGCGGATATTCGTCTAGTATATAAGAGTGGGCCGATAGTACGTAACGATGATGTTAATGTTGACGTCGATCAAGAAGGGAGATCGACCATGAAGCCTAGGCTTTTATTCTCGTTTATTAACAACAATAACATGATCAGATTAGATAAAATACAAACATATACTAAGGATAAGATAGATTAACATTTTGAAAAAATCAAAGCACAAGTGTTTTACTTTTACATAATACAACAATAGGAAGAAAGAGATTCTTCTCCGGCAGTGGTAGAACTTTCAACGGCAGGTTTAACGCCAGGCCAGGCCTTGCACTGACAGTGTTGGCCCTCAGGGATCTTCTTGTAAACAGAAGATACGTGAAACCCGCAACCAGCCCAGCTGGATTTGCCGCACTTGGAACATTTCACCTCGTAACACATCCTAATTATTTCGGTTTTTCTGAGGGTTTCTTGTGATCGGGATGAATCTTTTTTTTTTTTTTTTACAACTAGAGCTGGTGTCTTTATATAAACAAATTAGACCATTAATATTCTCTTGTTCTTGTTAAAATTGGCGGTTCAAAAGTCTCCCTTTCTATTAACTCAATGAAGGTTTTTGCTGATGCAATTTTGCTATTGTGTCGTGTGCCTATTGGATGAAACAAGCAACGACGACGTCATTTTTCTCTCTCTTTTATTTTAGAGTAAACTGCAAAAATCATCCTTATGGTTTGTAGTTTGTGGCACTAATCATCTTTAGTCGATACTATTGGCACTAATCATCCCTGAGTGGCAAATGTTCGGCAAAAATCATCCTTATTGGGGATGATTTTTGCAAAAAGTTTAACAAAAAGTTTTGCAAAAATCATCCCTCTAGGGATGATTTTTGCCGAACGTTTCACCACTCAGGGATGATTAGTGCCAATAGTATCGGCTAGGGATGATTAGTGGCACAAACTACAAACCACAGGGATGATTTTTGCAGTTTACTCTTTATTTTATTTGTAACGAGGTTAGTGACTCGTTGCCGCAGAGTGCACGAGACTATTTTCGCAACGGATCGATAACGCCAAGTACTATTTGTCAGTCGTTGGGACTTACCTTGCAACGAACCGATAACCTCAAAGACCATTTCCATAAATATTTTTAAAATATATATTAAACTTCAACATTTTTTATAAAATCGTGCACATGTCAGAAGCATTGCAATATTGGGCTCGTTTTGTTTGCAACTCGACGATCTTTTCAGTGACATTTTTTTCCCGAATGAATCGATAAATATGCGCTCCATATTTAATAAATAAATTTTGTTATATAAAAAAATCATAAATAGGTAAAAGTTTAAGACAAGTTTTGTAACTTTTAGCAAACTTGAGGGTGCGCAAACTTGCGGGTGCGTTTTGTAAATATTTTAAATATATATATTAAACTTCAACATTTTTGATAAAACTGTGCGCATGTCAGAAACATTGCAATATTATGCTCGTTTTGTTCGCAATTCGACGATCTTTTTAATGACATTTTTTTCTTCCGAAATGAATCGATAGATACGCGTTTCATATTTGATAAATAAAGTTTGTTATATAAGAAAGTCGTAAATAGGTAAAAGTTAAAGGTTAGTCTTGTAACTTTTAAAAAACTTGAGGGTGTTTTTCGATTTTTTTTCTTTTTTATACATCGTGAGTCGCGAGTTTTTTTTAAATATTATTTTACTGTTTCATAAACAGTTTCTGATCTTTCATATATAGTTATAACAAGATTTGGAGACCCGCGCTTCGTTGCGGCGGGTCTCGTTAGTGTGTTATGTTTTTTTCATTAAATTCTTTTTAGCATGATTTTTTTTTAATTACCTTAAGGTATATTTTTTAAAAGTAATTAGTGGGTTAAAAATGAATAATAGTTATTACTTACCATATAGTTTAGTGGGGTAAAAAAATTATTGTATAAATTTTTGCATAGCCCTTTTTATTTTTTAGTCCAATCTTGTAAATTTTCTATGTATCGTATTTAATATATAAATAGACAAAAGAACTGTTATACTCTATAAATCTTCCCTTGCAACCCTTAGTACTTTCTTCATATTATCTAATCAATATCAACTTATGACCGACTATATATAGTATTTTAATTTCTATTGCGTTTCTAGAAATGTTATACGCCAAAAGAAACACACCAAGATCAAACATGTTGATAAAATTAGTAAGTCCAACATAACATGGAACCCATTCTGAAGGATGTGTTGAGTGGATATGGTGTTTCCCTTGCTGCAAACTTATGAACGGTGTGAAGCTAACACACAAACATGAAGACATGTGCATCTTTCAAAACAACCATAACCAAATTTAGCTATTTATAAATATGAATAGGTAACATCTGATGCCATATGTTTGGTATGGGTTGAAATGGTTTGGGTCTCATTCCTCTGTCAAATAAGAGTAATGTAAAATATACACGTCGAGCATTTTATTTACCCGCTTGACATGTGATGCACATTATTACATAACCCTTTATTCCACGTACTTTACTTATTGAAAATCAACTCCAAACATTTAAGGTTGCCACGTCAGCCGTTCGTGTTTTCTAAACACGTACAACTAATACTCGGGTGCTACAACGTATCATTTCCACTTATGCTTTTCCTGAAGTCTTGAGCAGATCATCAACCCTTTTCCAGTCAATATATTCCCGATCCTATGATTGCAACTCACGGAATTCAGATTTTACTATGCTATATGTGGTTTAGTAAATTAGTAATTGCATTACCTTAAAGAGAGGTAGTGGAGGTGAGTCGTCACTTTTCATATACTTTGTTATTAGGTCGTCAATCCAAGTGTTGCTTCCACCAATGTCGGATGTGTCTTTCAGAGGTTAGTTTAATCCCGTATCATACATAAAGTAACATAAGCTATCAAAGAAGAATATAAGCTTTATATTTTAGGGTCAAAAGAGTCAATAATTATCCAAGTCGTTATATATATACATAGATTACTGTTATAGCAACTAACATTTTGTAATAATCATTATATAGTGTTTACGGATAAGCCCAACCCATTTAAACTAAACATGATGTAATTTTACCCGTGTTGACCAGCTACCAAATCCACCCCTTTTTTAACCTCTTGAGATTACCTATACTACGGTGTATACAACACTATCCAAGGGGTGTTTGGATGGGCATTTCACTGCTTGCTGCATCTTCAAGTTGCAATATTCATTTTCAAGTGCTTGTCAAGCACTGTTCATCATTATGATTCTATATATTTTAGTGTCGAGGTACTCAAATTTGAAAAATGATTCTTAAGTGCTAAATTTCACAATTCCATTTGATACCAAAAAAGCACTTATGAATACCATATACTTTTGTCAGTTTTGTGAATCAGTGAATACGTCATGCTTAACAGGTCAAATGGTTCTTGCATCTGCATTCACCAAACTATTTGGCCACATAACATGTGGGCTAAGGCTGCAAACTGATGACGTATAATAGGTATACCAAGCCTCCAGGCTTAGGCCACATTGACACGTGGGCTCCTTGGCCCAACTGAGTAGTCATGGGCCGAAACTAAACCCACTCCTGCATTGGTTACGGCCCGGACCCAACAAACGGACGCGAACAAAGCACACGCGTCCATACACATGGTTATTGCGGTACCTTGTCTAACAAAGGACCCTCTCCGGCCACTAAAGAAACATGCGAAATATTAGGTAACCCTAATATTTCGTTCGCCTATAAAAAAGGACCCTCTGACACAATGAACAGTATGATTTTCTCACTCTATACTCTCATACTTTCTCTCTCTACATGTTTACGTACTTTCACGTCGGAGTCTAACCGTGGGGTCCGTCCCCACGGTAAGGCTAACGGTTTTTATCTGATTGTGCAGGAAATCGTCACTTCTCTTGCTCTAATACAAAACCCAACGCTCAAATCATCTGGAAGCCCAACCCAACACAAGATTTGAGCCCAGATCTACACCCGACACGTATTTTGTATTAACAAGTGGCACCATCCGTGGGACCCCGAAAGCAACCACGTTTTCTAAAAAACTCACCATGAGCACTCATGAACAACAAACTTCAACAATTCCCACATCCGTTGTGCGGAACACTGGGGGAAAAAGTGGTCCACAAAATCTCGAGGAACCTGCGTCCAATGAAGCCCTAAGAGAATTGTGAGACAAGAACTACCACCAACTTTGTCGCTTATTGCTGAAAAATGCAAAAAGAAAAGGAGCAGCAAAATAAGCTCAAAGCGGTGAAGGCACGCCTACTTTACGGTAATGAATCTGGGAGAAACCCAAGAAACCATGAAGAGTCCCATTACTCCGAATCCAAAACGCCAACTGCCCGGACAGAGCCGAAAAGGAGGCATGGGCGCAAGCACTCTCGAAGCCCGTCACCAGTCGCCAGTGTCTTCAGAAGACTCAAACAAAACCGACCTTTTTCACCTAGGCTCCCGCCGCGGAAAGAGGGAGGTGTGTTTAATAGGCTGGGAAGAAAAGAATCAGGCGCGTCTACACGCTCTGATAGTCACCATCAGAGTTCCCAAGCAAAGGGAATCGAGGTACCGGCAAGAAAGCATCATCATGAGGGAACATCGTCCCGAAGAACCAGCGAATATTCGGAGAGTGAAGACAACGAAGGGGGTCACTGGAAGTCCAAATCAAAAAGGCATAGGTCAAATACCTACGAAGATGATCTCTCCCAGCCTTGGACGTGTGAAGAAAGAAATCCTTTCACGACCCGGATCTGACATTTTGACTTCCCAAGGACAAGGATGCCTAGCCATATCAAGACATATGACGGAAGTGGGGACCCGGAAGACCATATAAAGCTATTTCAGTCCGCTGCAAAGACAGAGAGATGGGCAATGCCAACGTGGTGTCACATGTTCAACTCGACGCTAACTAGGAATGCTAGAGTCTGGTTCGACAAACTCCTAAAAGAATCCATTGACAGCTATGAAGATCTGAGGGCAGCATTTAGGGAAAATTATCGCCAACAAACAAAACACATTAAGGATCCAGTGGAGATACATCACATCAAGCAAAGGGACGGAGAGTCCACAGAGGATTTTATGGAAAGATACAAAGAAGAAGTCCTGGACGTGGAAGGAGCGCCGGAATGCATGAAGATCTCCGGATTCATGCATGGGATAACCCACCCTGAGTTGATCAAGCGTTTATACGAAAAAAATCCCAAGGTCAATGGACGAAATGTACAGGGTAACCACGTCTTTTCTACAAGGGGAAGTTGCCGCATTCAGTCATGGCTGGAAGAAAGCATCCACGCCATGGAAGCAACTAGAAGGGGGAAACAAACCGAGCTTCAAAAAGGGTTTCAAAAACAAGCACAGGTCGGACCGGAAGCTAGACAGGTTTTCACTCCTTACAAAGACCCCGAAGAAAATTTTCGCTTTAGAAAAAGGAAAATTCAAGGCTCCACCACCAATGGTAACCCCTGCGGAAAAAAGGGATCCAAACAAGTACTGTGAATTCCATGCGGATACGGGTCACAGTACGGACGAATGCATGCAGTTGAGAAAGCAGATAGATGAAATGATCAAGGCAGGTAAGTTGTCACAATTCATCAAAGAACTAAAATAGAACGACAAGCCAAAGGCACCCAAGAAGGGGGAAACAGACGGAAAGGAAAGACCACTAGCCATCCTGATGGTCCAACCATAGGAAAGAGTAGCCAAGCAAAAGGTTACCCAGAGTTTCTCTCCGGAGACAACAATATATTTCCCACCTCTAGGAGACGAGGACGGAACGGAAGGACCAATGATCATTGAGGCTGAGATAGGAGGGCACTTCGTGCACCGTATGTACATGGACGGAGGACCATCCTCAGAAATCCTATACGAACACTGTTTCGTCAGGCTCCGGCCTGAAATAAGAAGCCAGATGGTTCCGCCCACCACATACCTAACCGGATTCAGTAGGGAAATCATTTGGCCGCTGGGCCATATATCCTTGCTAGTGAAAATAGGTGACGAAGGGCATTCCACTTCCGCATGGATGAACTTCATGGTTGTCAGGTTACCATCCCAACACAATGGAATAATAGGCAGGCCGAGTATAAGGAAAATCTGTGCCATACCATCCACGACACATGGAATGTTAAAGTTCCCAGTTGAAGGAGGAACTGTAACATTACGAAGCAGCAGGATCATCCCAATGGAACGTGCAATGATCTCCGGACCTAGCACATGGCCCCCCGAAGTTGGCAAAATATAGGAAGAAAAGATAAGAGTGTCCATTCATCCGGAATACCCTGAGCAAACAATAGCCATAGGGTCTACCCTAACAGAAAAAGGATGCAAGGAACTATGTACTCTGCTTGGAAAAAACTTAGACGTTTTCGCCTGGAAACCAGCAGACATGACGGGCGTTCCATGACACACAGCGGAGCATCGTCTAAATGTCCGTGAAGGGTGCTCACCTATCAGACAAAAGAAGAGGGGGCAAGGACCGAAAAGGAACAAAGCAATCCAGGAAGAAGTAGAAAAGTTGGTAGATGCCGGAATAATGAAAGAAGTCCATTATCACAACTGGCTATCTAACCCAGTCATGGTCAAGAAACATGATGGAAGTTGGCGAATGTGTGTAGATTTCAAAGATCTAAACAAAGCATGTCCTCAGGATGGTTACCCACTGCCGGAGATAGATTGGAAAGTAGAATCTCTCTGCGGATACCCCTTCAAATGTTTCCTGGACGCATACAAGGGGTATCACCAAATAAAAATGGCAAAGTAGGATGAGGAAAAAATGGCATTTATCACAAATCAAGGGATATTTTGTTATTCAAAGATGATGTTTGGCCTAAAAAATATCGGGGCGACCCATAAGCGTTTGGTAGACAAGGCATTCCAAAGGCAGATCCGGCGCAACCTGGAGGTATATGTCGACGACTTGGTCATAAAAAGCCGTACGGAAGAAGAAATTATTCGCGACATAGCAGAAACATTCAAAACTCTCCGGCAAATAAACATGAAGCTAAATCCAAAAAAATGCTCCTTTGGAATGCAAGAGGGGATGTTCTTGGGCTACAAAGTGAATAATGACGGACTCAAAGTATGTCCGGACAAAGCCGACGCGGTCCTTAGCTTTCCATCTCCGAGATGCCTCAAGGACGTGCAAAAGCTGAATGGGAAACTAGCAAGTTTAAACAGGTTTTTGTCAAAGTCAGCCGAAAAATCACTGCCTTTCTTCAAAACCTTGAAAAAGTGCACAAAAAAGAGTGACTTCCAATGGACTCAGGAGGCCGAAGCAGCCTTCAAACAAATGAAGAAGCTCATCGCAGAACTCCCAATGCTAACCGCACCTAAGGAAAATGAGGAGTTAATAATTTATTTAGCCGCGGCTAAGGAAGCCATCAATGCAGTGTTAATGACAGAAAGGGAAGGCAAACAAATACCAATATACTTTGTGAGCCGCGCCATACGAGGGCCGAAGATCAACTACAACCCCATGGAAAAATTGGTGTTAGCTTTTCTCAGTGTAAGCAGTCGGCTGAAAAGATACTTCCAAGCACACGCAATCGTTGTAATCACGGATCAGCCGATAAAGCAACTATTGTCAAACTCAGAAATCAGTGGGAGGATGCTAAATTGGAAGTTTGAACTAGAAGGATATGACATCCAATACAGGCCGAGGGCATCAATCAAAGGACAAATACTAACGGATTTTATTGTGGAACGGCCAGAGGAAGAATCACCGGATGAACCCATGACGGAACCAGAGAAAATACCGGAACCTTGGACCCTTTTTACAGACGGATCATCTTGTATAGATGGTTCTGGAGCCGAACTAATACTAACCAACCCAGAAGGGGTTGAGTTCACATATGTCATGAGGTTTAGGTTTGAGGCCACAAACAATGAAGCTGAGTATGAAGAATTAATAGCCGGTCTCCGGATCGCAGAACAAATAGGCGTAAAGAACCTGCAAGCACATGTAGACTCAAGACTTGTAGCCAATCAAGTTATTGGCTCTTATGTAGCAAAAGAATCAGGCATGGTTCAGTACTTGGAAAAGGTAAAAGGGCTCACAAGAAGCTTCAGGGAATTTTTCATCAAGCAAGTACCACGGAGCGAAAATAAGAAAGCAGATGCCCTAAGCAAGATTGCATCCACAAGCTTCGCACATCTCAGCAAACAGGTACTTGTGGAAGAACTGAAGGAAAAGTCCATAAACGAAAAGGAAATCCTCGCCGTAGTAGAAGAGGAAGGCAAGACATGGATAACACCTATATGCGAGTACCTTACAAAGGAAATCCTTTTGACAGATAAAAAGAAAGCCAGGGTGGTACGTCGCAAGGCAGCCAGGTACACCATGATCAATGGAACTTTATACAAGAAATCTTTCTTAGGACCATGGCTCTGGTGTGTCGGATTGCTCCAAGCAAACTACGTACTTAGAGAAATACATGAAGGGTCATGCAGCATGCATTCCAGTCCTAGATATGTGGTTGCCAAAGCTATCCAAATAGGATATTACTGGCCAACAATGCATATGGACGCACGGAAGTTAATAAGGGAATGCAATGATTGTCAAGTCCATTGCCCCGTCCCAAGAAACCCGCAACAAAATTTAACTCCTATCACATCTCCGTGGCCATTTTACAAATGGGGGATCAACATAGCCGGACCCTTCTCGGAAGGCCCAGGCAAAGTCAAATTCTTGATTGTAGCTGTTGACTATTTCACCAAATGGATCGAAGCCAAGCCCGTCGCAACTATCATAGGCAATCAAGTTAAAAAGTTCACTTGGGACAACATTGTCTGCAGATTTGGTCTACCAGGGGAAATTGTATCAGACAATGGAAAACAGTTCCGCGACAACCCATTTAAAGACTGGTGTGAAAAACTATGTATCCGTCAATGCTTTGCTTTCGTGAAGCACCCACAAACAAACGGCTTAGTTGGAAGAGCAAACAGAAGTTTGGGGGAAGGAATAAAAGCTAGATTGGATGAAAGAAGCAAAGACTAGATAGGATAACTCTCACACGTCCTATGGTCCCACCGCACAATGATCAAATCAAGTAATGGGGAAACACCATTTTCACTAACATACGGCACGGAAGCTGTCATCCCAGCGGAAATAGGCATGCCAACGCTCCGGACTATGGAAGTAGACCCGACAAAGAACGATGAAGCCTTGGAAATAAACCTGGACCTCATAGAGGAAAAAAGGGAACAAGCAGCAATTCAAGAAGCAAAAAGCAAAACTAAAATGGAAAAGTATTACAACTGACATGGTCTACCGCAACAACGATGCAAGTCACGCCAGGGATGGAGGCAAACTTGGACCCAAATGGGAAGGACCGTACGAAGTTGCAGAATCGCTTGGAAAAGGAGCATACAAACTTAAAGATTGCAAAGGAAATGAACTCCCGCGGACATGGAACATTTGTAATCTTAAAAAGTGTTATATACACGAAATGTAAGAACCCGCCCGGCACATATGATGCTCCGGAGGGCAATATCTCAATTTATCTTTATCTTGTAATGTATTAAATTTTAAATGAAAAGTGGGGATTAGCTACCCTCACGAGTTTTAAATCCTACATTGTTTTTTCTTTTTACTTTGCAAAGTTATATTAATTGTTAAGACGCGCACGCAAGGAGCCACGCTCCGCAAATATATTATCCCGTATAATAAAGGTTGAGCAACCTCAAAATGAGCTCAGGTGCGTAAGAGGTATTGCAAACCCTGCACCGGGAGAATAACCCACAAATATTCACAAGACTATCTATTACGAACGTACACCAGTAATGAATAAAAGATAGCAAAATATATGAACATGTTAAACTAACATTTACATTACAAAAGAAGCCGCAGAAATAGCCACAGACGGCCGCGGTATACAAAACATCATAAAAGTTCTACACAAAAACTGTTACAACAGACCACATGCGGTCACGGCACAACCTAAAAGCGGCAGGCTTCAAACTTAGGAATGGCAACTACGCTCCCTAGAGCCTCGTCCGTATCCACCTCATCAAAGTCCTCGACGGAGAGAGGAGCCGCAGAAGTACTAGTTTCACCCACCCAAGTCTGAGAAGACAGGGGGTTAGAAACTATCTCCATCATAAGCTGGCGAAGGGCTGCAGCATGCTTCTTCGCTCCTTCAGCACGAGAATGAACATTCAGCAAAGCGAAGGACAAAGAAGTCTCCCCAACGATGGCCTTGTCATCAGAATGATGGATGGGGACGGAAAGCTGCTCAAGACACGGTTGCAGGTGAGCAGCTTCCGGGAGGTCAGCCAAGGGTCCGTCCAGGATAAAGCAATCTAGGACCTCATCCATCCCGGCATCTTTTTTGGACTTCAACAAATTACCAGAGGGAAGTCCATGTCCTCAAGAGCCCTCACTGCATCAAAATAGATGGTCCTGGCAGCCTCCGGGTTATAAGCCTCGATCGCGGAAAGCGGGGTTCCGAAAACCCCATGCTCATGCCCAGCCTCCAAGCCCTCCTGCATACCGAAATCCACGACGCAGCCCAAGGCGTGACCCAGAATCCCGTGCGTCAAAAACCATCTCCTTCCAGCCAAGGTGGTCAGGTAGGCGGGATAAAGTTCCCCCTCTAAACGATCAAATATATCCATCACATGTGCCTCAAGCTCAGCTACACGGTTATAAAGCACCTGGGCCTGCTCTTCCTGCTGAGCTTCCGCTTTCTTAAAAATCCTGAAAGGCGTGTGTGCAGGTATAACCATGCAAAGAAGTTACAAAAGGTGTTAAAAAATAACAGCAACATGCGGAATAAAAGATATACCTTAAAGGTAAGCCTATCCCTCTCAGAGGTCAATGAGGTAATCAAACTCCCGGCTTCAGCACAGGCGGCCCGGGAATCATCAAGCGCAGACTTGAGATGAGTGGCACGAGAATCAAGTAAAGAGATGTCAGTGTCCTTCTGAACAACAATACTTTTCAGCATTGACACCTTCGCGGTCAAGGCAAACACCTGATCATGAAGACGGACAACCTCTGCGGTCTCCACCCTCTCCGCCTCCTCCGCCAATAAAGACTTCAGTCTGAGAATCTCCAAGTCTTTCTCCTCAAGCAACCTACCGCGAGCATCATACTTGCCTTTGAGCTTCTCCTTAAGCTCCAGCTCATGCTCGGCGTGGGACCTTACCTCCGACTCAAGACAAATCTGCTGCGCCGCCCCCACGTTGAACTCCGTATACAATTGATCATAATCCATACTTCGGAGGGTAGAGAAAAAGCCAGGGGGAGCAACGCGGTTAACCAATGTGTGGCAGGAAAAACCGTCATCCAACAGCGAGTCGTTGGTAATGTTCCATCGAGGAACATACCAACGTTTTGCCTCGGCAGAATTCAGGGTGGGCAACTCATAAAAGGAGTCATCCGACCCCTCGGATGTCTTGAGCTAGGAAGATCCGGCTACATCCGACGTAGGCGTAACGCCCACATTCTCCCGGGCGGAGGTTACAGTAGCACCAGCAGTATACACCGG
>BQNB010058354.1:0-30080 GCA_026074375.1 Tanacetum coccineum | reverse complement strand
AATGGAATTAACTGAATCCTTATATGCTGCTTAAATTTCGGGAGTGTTTATGCTCCTCTAGAGTAGGTTATCCTGCAGATGCGTAGGTCATGGTGAATTGTAAAAATAGTGATATTAGTCCCCAAAAATAGATTTTTCCAACGATTCTCTGTTATGCCAACACATAAGTCCAAAAAAAAGAATTTTTCCTCCCATTTACAGCATTGTAAGCTCATAATCATATCAAGATTATTAGTAATACTTTCTTATAGCAATAATTTACTCTGGTATGTTATTACAGGAACCGGATGCAACATCGCTTGGAGATTTTAGCAACTGAGAATGGCAGATTGGAGTGGTAAGTAGTGTAATATTCAATTTTGATGCAGCAAAAATAGTGATTCATAGTTAATTGCGACCAAATGATGTGCTTTTATTAGATATTCGAATCCACACCACTGTTTCTGATAACATACCAACAAACACGTTGCGGTGGGTCTCTTGAAACTTCACTAGGTATTAGATATAAAAGATATTCGAATCCACGCCATTTTTCTCGATATAGATATTAATGGTAACAAAAACTTTAGTAGGTATTAGATATAAAAGTTCGCTATGATTGACCTATCTTTCTATTGCATCTGTAGTTGCAGGTACTAATACACAATCAGGGAATGTCCCTGCTTCTCGAGGTTCCAATAACATCGTGGTCACATGAATATATTGAATGAAGTTGAGTTACGAAAATTACTGATCGTTCATGTTGGTCATCGGTGTTGATTAAGAAGTCATATACTGCAAAATAAAGAAGACATATACTGTTTGGAAGATTACACTGCTCAATAGTCCTCTATTAGCCAGGTTTGACAAAAAAGACATATACTAGGCATCATTTGGTGTAGGTTGTGCTAGGTTGGCATTTGGTATAATTAATAATGTTAACTAGTGTGGCATTTTGACCCTACTTTTAAATGGGTTGATTCGGGTAATATATCTACCAAGAAGTGTCAAATGGATTTAGATTGCCCATGGTGCTTTTCAATCCATACAAACTTCCTACTTTGGTCAAAAAGTTAAGTGTTGTCATATTATGATTTAATAAATCATATTATGAATGTAATATATAATATTTGACAGTACGATACAATATTTATATAAGAACCCTTTCAAATTAATCGACAAGCTTCTGATATTGTACCTTCGTTTCCTTCCAGATATAAATTTCTAGTATTGTACCTGAGTTTTCTTATATTGCACCATTTTTTGTCCACCGTTCCTGATTGTTGTTGAATTGTGAGGTCATTTATCGAGGATTCTACAAGTTTTATATCTCACATATGTAATTTTCTTCTGCATTGTGACTGTTCAGAACTATCAAGGTGATAATGATATTCACTATTGACTAATCAGAGCATATCAGAAGTTTAGTAAACGATTCCAAACACCCCTATGATCTGTGGCAATTATACATAATTTATTGTCGTACATATTTATCTTTATTTATATTCACTTTGGTTGTTTGGGTGATGTAAACATAGGTTCAAGCATCTCATGTAGCCAAAGTTGATGAAAGGATAAAGCACCATTGCAGCTTACTACAAAAACCATTTATGTGTGCAAATTAAACTATTACAAGTAGTGCTTTTCTAATTTTTTGCAACATTGATTGTGAGTTTGTTGCAATGAAAATAGGACATGGAAGGTCAAGACGAGGAGGATGCTTAAGATTCTATCAAATCAAAGTATGAGGTTAATGATCACTAACAACAGTCGTAAAGAGGGCAGGTATGCTGCTAAACCTTTTAAGTGAATATTTTATCATAAGTGAGATACAAAAAGTATGTATTTTTTAAACCAGCCCTAAATATTTATGGAAACAGCGCTAAATTCAAGTAAGATATGATAAGTATGTATTTTTTTGCCAACGAAAATAGTTTGTATATATAGGTCCTGTACGATTTTAGATGTTAGTAACTAATATAGGTGGCTATGATCAACAAACGTCCAATGGTTCACCAAAAGTTGCACATCTTTGTATTAAGTTCAAACAATAACATCTGGAACACTACGCAAACCCAAGATTACCTGGTCAGCCATTTGGCTCAGTTTGCTACCCGGTTCCATTATAAAGTTTTTTTAACAGCCGTTGTTGCTCATATTCTTACACATATATATTTTATAGAACATAGTCCAACTTAGCCTCAACTCATTGATATAAAACACGAGGATTGGCCCATATTTGACAAAAGGGAAAGGATGTAACCATTCAAGATAAGAAACTTTAGACATCTCTAAAATCAAATTGGTTCATATTTTGCAGATAGATTGGAGCGAGTAAGTAGCTACGGGAACGATGGAGAGAAAAATTAAGCTTCTTTTTTGAAAAATGTTCCTATCATGGATCGTGCAGATCCACCGCGTTAAATTGGCTTGTAAAGGATGTTGTAGCCGTGAAGCATAACAACTCTTGAACAACCGTATGCATTTAATTTCCCATTATGTTATATGTTTTGTAATATATAGATCGAAACCCTTTTTTGAGATATTCCACAGAAGTTGCAATGGAATATGTTTTGTGGTAAGTACAAAAAATCAACAACAAATGTTATGTACTCGCATTTGAACTTGCAACATATGCTTTGTTCTAAACGCGCACTTTAATCCCTTTTTCTTTCTCATATGGATGAACATTCTTTTCTTTTTCGTTTGTTATGCATTGAATAATTATTTTTCATATTCTTATAATTGATTTAACCTTAATTTTTGGAAATCGATATTCACTAAAGAAGCCCGTCCATCGGGCGGGATATGCAACTATCAAATATATATCGGTATGAACATTACGTATCGTCTATGATTACTTACTATCATATTAACTACTTTTGCTAATCAATTATAAATAATACATGGGGATGAAAAGACATATAATTCATTGGTCGGTTTTCTCTCATGGGCAACTATATGTTATTGTCTCAAGGGTCACGAGTAGGCTGGGTTTAAAAATTCTATGTTGTGATAAAGATGGTAAATACACAAATTCAACGACCAACGTTGTGTATAAAGAAGCTTTATTTCGCATTTGAACTAAAAACATATACTTTGTAACGGCGGATAATTTAAAAAGTTTTATTTCCTCTTATCAGATGACCATTCATTTCTTTTCGTTCTTTATTCACTCTATCATTATTTTACGATGTTTGTAATTCATTAACCGTTGCTTAATTCATTGTAAGGCTCATTATAAATAAAGTGTTCTGTATCACAATGAAACATTTCATCACTTATGAGTGTATTTGTGGAGTGATTGGCTAAGCTTATGTGTTATTAAAAAAGCTCCACTTCAAGAGATTTTGTAGTTTATTTCCTCCTAAAAAAATTCATTACATGTTTTACACAAGCATATCCAAAGACCTTCAAAGTTCCTAATAACTTTTTCAAAATACAATAAGCATACATGAACGCCCTCTTATTAAAGATCTTTGGTTGTTTAACTTGGGTAGTGTTTTAGGGGACGAACAAAGATATACTCATATTAGCTTGTGTAGTACATGGATCATTTACATTTTTCTCTTTATTCAAGTCTTATATGCAGAAGATGAACCGTGTGATTATATCTGGTGGTAGTGTGGGTATTATTTGCACAATACCGTGTATGGTCATTAGCTCGTTTGACAATAAGCTGCCGTTTAAACTAAACCGACGACAGTTCCCTGTTCAGATTTGCTTCAGTATGACTATTAATAAAAGTCAAGGCCAAACGTTGTCTAAGGTTGGGTTGTTTCTTCAGAGACCTGTTTTCTCTCATGGTCAACTATATATCGTTGTATCGAGGGTCAAAACCAAGAAGGGTTTGAAGGTTTTATGTTGTAATACAGACGGTAATTATACTAATTCTACGACCAACGTTGTGTATAAAGAAGCTTTATATCGAATTTGAATTGGTACATTATACTTTGTAAATGTGGATAGTTTATTAAGTTTTTTTTTCATCTTATCGGATTATCATTCATGTTATTTTGTATTCGTTATTCACTCTATTATAATTTAATATTGTTCGTATTTCATTAAAAGTTTCGTAAAATTTAGCCAACGATACTCACAAGGCAGACCCCGCCCATCGTGCGGGTTTTAGCACTATATATATATATATATATATATATATATATAGTTGGGGTAAAATAAAAAGATTTTTATAATAAAAAAGATAAGATGGATTGTGGATGTGACATGTGTCACCTTGCCACATCACCATTCCACATCACATTGTCTTATCACTTTCACACATCATCATCTCCTTTAAAAAATTTAGAAAATTAATTTGGAAAAAAAATTTCGAAATTTTTGTTCAAAAAGTTTTTCCGAAAAAAATTTTTGAAAATTTTTTTTAGAATTTTTTTTTCCCAAAATTCTTTTTCCAAAATAATTTTTTCCAATTTTTTTATTCAAACAAATTTTTTTCGAAAAAAAAATTATACCAAAAAAAATTCTAGTGCATCACAGTTATGTTTTTAGTGCATCATGTTTATAAGTTAATGCATCACAGTTATAATTTACTGCATAATAATTCACATTCACCCAAAAATACTAAGTGGACATCACATTAATGTTTTTAATAAAAGAAGGCATCATTTTTATAAGTTAATGCATCACATTTAATTTATATGATGCAACCAATTTATAACACTCCGATGTGGTAATTATAATTATAATGCCCAAAATTTGCATGTGATGCACTAATAAAATATTTTATTTTTCGAATCTTTTTTCCTTGAATATTTTTTTCTCCAAAAAATGTTCTGGTGCATTATAATTATAAGTTTTAGTGCATCATAGTTATAAGTTACTACATCATAATTGATTCACCACACGTTTAACTATGATGCAATTCTTATAACCATGATGCACCAGACATAACTATGATACGATAAACTAACTATAATGCACCAAAAGTACATGTGATGCACTAATGATATAAAAAGGTGCATTACTTGTATAGATAAAAGAATCATAGTTAACTATGATGCAGTAACATATAGCTATGATGCACCTAATTTAAAATTATGATTCAGATGCTTATAACAATGATGCACTAAACTTATAACTATGATATTGCAAGTTAAAACATTGATTCCCCAAACGAATAACTATAATGCAGTACGTTAAAACTTTGATGCACCAACCTTATACCAGTGATGCATTATAAGTTAATGCATAATAGTTATAAGTTTTGTGCATCAACAATGATGCAATAATTTATAACCTTTATGCACCATACTTATAACTGTGATGCAGTAATTTATAAACATGATCACCAAACTTTTGAAAATATTTATTAAATTTTTTTTCCCAAAATTGTTTTTATAAAACTTTTTTTTCGAATATCTGTTTTTCTAGAAAAAGTTGTATACTCAACAAAATTATATTGTATTTTAGTTCATTCACCAAACTTATAACTATGATGCAATTTTTATATCTATGATGCACCAAATTTATAACTACGATGCGGCAATTATAACTATATTGCACCAAAAATTGCTTGTGATGAACTAATGAAATATTTTTATTTTTCGAATTTTTTTTCGTGAAAATTTTATTTTTTCTCTAAAAATTGTTCTAGTGCATCATAATTATAAGTTTTGGTGCATCATGGATATGAGTTACTACATCATAATTGATTAACCAAACTTATAACTATTATGCAATTTTTATAATCATGATGCACCAAACATATAACTACGATGCGATAAATTATAACTATAATGCACAAAAAAATTGCAATGTGATGCAACTAATGAATAAAAAGGTGATTACTTGTATAAAATACCTGAAATCCTAGTTAACTATGATTTAGTCTAACAATTATTCACTAAATAAAATCATGATGTTGAAAGTTCAATATTGAATCTACAAAAGGAATACTATGATGCCATAAGTTGAGACTTTGATGCACCAAACTTAATAACAGGATTCATTATAAGCTAATGCAACCTAGTTATAATCTTTTTCAACAACATTGATGCAGTAACTTATAACTTGGTGCACCATACCTTATAAATAACCGTGAGTTGCAGTAATTTATCACCAACATGATGCACTGAACTTTAAAGTGTGATGCATTGCAACATTCCATAACGAATGATGCAATAACTTATAACTGTGATGCATTAACATATAACATATTCACCAAACATTATAACTGGATGTCACAGAATTATTTTTGGAATAATTTTTCTTTTTCGAAAAAAAGTTTTGAAAAAAAAATTTCGAAAAAAATTTGCGAAAAAAAATTTTGAAATTTTTTTTTTCAGAAAAATAATTTTTGAACATTTTTTTTCGGAAAAAAAAATTTTCCAAATTTTTTTAAAAGAAATGATGTGTCATGGTGATAAGGCAATGTGATGTGGCATGGTGATGTGGCAAAGTGACACATGTCACCTCCACAATCCATCTTACCATTTTTTTATTATAAAAACATTTATATATATATATATATATATATATACATGCATGCCTATGATTAGTAGCCGACGCCTAGAGGACACAAGCACACACAAACTATGATTTGAGTCTCAATGTAATCATTATTGTGTTATACTTCTTCCAAGTAACCTTTTATAAACACACAAGTAAATCCAGCTCAAAACTTTTACTTCCTTATTTCCTTTGGCTTGCTCTTGTCCGGCTACACTCACACACACATATACAAATTCTTTTTCCATGTTTTGATCATTGAAACCTATACAAACATCACTCAAAAATAGTTAGGTCAATCAAGAATCAAGTGGAAAACATTGTTTTCTTTTTCTTCTTTCTTTTGGGGTCGGACGAACAAGCAAACACCCCTACTCTTGATGTTTTGATTTTTCCAACTAGCAAATGAGTTTAGATGGTGTTAATATAATCATCTAAGGTGAAAAAGGTTACGTGCATTAAGGTTCATGCATGGTTTGATTTTTGTTAAAACTAGTGGGTTTTGATTTGATTAAGGTTAATTAGATTAGTGGGGAAAGTGAAAAAGTAATTAGGCTAATGGAAGTTTTGATTTATAAACATTATTGAGAAGGTGTTGGTTTCGGTTGAGGGTTCAAACCAAGGAAGGACACACAAAGGTGTGTTTTGTTAATTGGTATTTAACCAAGATTAGTTTGGGTCGATTTGGTTATTGATTAGTTTAGTTGGGTTGATTTTTGGTTTGGTTTTGGTGTGGATTTGGGTTTGAGGTCGCGGCCAAAAAGGAACAAGGAACAAGTGTGTTTTTCTATCGAGTCTGATCTTGCCACAGTAGCATTGTGAGCATTCTTTTTATATTGGCTTTGTTTGTTTCGTTCATTTGATTTGATTATACTTGTTGCATGTGATGAAATCCATGAGATCTTGCGTCGTCTAGTTAGTTTTCATTATAAATTGATTGAGCGAGTTAAATGTGGATTATAGGCCATTTTAGATGTGCCGTGAATGAGTTTTTGGGTCAAAAATGAATTTTGGCGCACTTTGTAACATGTAAGTTTTGGGCAGAAACTTTGGCGCGGAAAACGAGGATCGAGATTTTGTGAAATCTGATTTTTGATTAAAAAATATGATAAAGCTTTCTTAGACGATCGTTTTGATATAAAATGGAGCTTCTAACTCCTAATAACGAAGAAACTAGAGCGAAAACGAGATATACATTTTAAGTGAAAAATTCAGCACTTTTGGGTAATTACTAGTTGCTGACAGAATTTTAAATGCCCGTTTTGAGCACTTTCGAGTCCGTTTCGGCCTTCCGGCGAAACACGAAAGTTGCTCGGAATGACGTTTTACTTTGTCGCGAGGCTTGCTAGTTTTAAAATCGAGTAATAACAGGTCAAAACCCAAGGTCAAATTCTGCACATTTATTAAAAATGTCACAAGTTCCTGCAGAAACTTGCAGGGGCATTTTGGTCATTTTCTGTCGGGATTCAGGTCTCGGCTAAAACTAAAAAGTTGTCCGGATTGTCGTTTTGCATAAAATCTCTTTAGAGTCCGAGTCGTGAAAATGTGATATAACAGGTCGTTTTGAGCGGGTCAGATCTAGTAATATATATGAATACATAAAGTCAAAGTCAAAGTAAAGTTCAACGTTGACTTTTGAAAGTCAACGGGTTGATAAAAGACTTGTTGGATGTTTATAAAAATAATAAACGCTATTATTATTACGAGTATAATATTTTAGACTTAACGATTGTTATGAACGAAGAAGATTCTAAAAATAGAAACTTTTGAAATATTCGGATATAACACCGATACGAGTAAACGATAACCAAATTGAGCGTCAAATGTGCGATAAGATAAATAAATATTATTATAAATACAATTAGATGATGGGACTTACTAAAAATGGTAACTTTTCGAAAATAGTAACTTTCTAAAAATAGAAAGTTTCCAAAAATAAAAAGTTTTCGATAAAGTGGCGTATAATATAAATGAAAGAATGATCGTAACTCAATTATGTGGGGTTTAGGATCTAGGACGTGCAAGTGGATTTCTCATCACATGTGTATGGATATCTATATAGTTTTAATAGTTGCGGTGTACGCACTATTCGATCGTACTTTATTGTATAATAATCAAGCGGCATAAATTATAGGTCGCGGTTGAGCTCGTTGTCGAGTAGTTCGTGATTGTTTCGATTATTTGATCTTCGGCTTCGATCAAGGTGAGTTCATAGCCTCGCTTTTGAACTATTTTAAATGTTTTTAACCCGCGAGGGGGATACTTGATGTTTTATGAAAATGAGAACGCAATATGTTTTGATACGTGATATGATTCCATTACTGATTGAGTATATTCCTTTTTTACTGTGTACTCGTTAATTACCGAGGAGGTAAACGCTGAATGCATTAAATAGATCTATTGGGTTTGACAACCATGTTCGGGGTTTGAATCCGTTGGTGAACGCCCTTTAACGGACTATATGTATTGAGACTAGGGGTAGTGGCATACTTCCTTGCAAGCAATGTTATATGCTTTGTTGAGGTTCGGTACACGGGCTCATGTTAGATGGAAATCATTACTTTTATAACTTGCCTTGCAAGCAATGTTATATGCTTTGTTGAACCAAATATGCGTTCTAGCTGTTAAATGTAAACTCTATGAATTCACTCAACGTTTTGTTGACGTTTTTAAGCATGTATCTCAGGTATTGGTGCTATTGATGGCTTGGATGGGACGGAACGCGGATATCAAGGATGATGTCTCGGTGAAGTAGTGTCATGAATTAAAACAATGTTTTTAGAAACCAGGTCGCGTTGTAACTTTTAGAATTAAATTTCTACGTTGGTATTGGGACCTATGTAACTCTGATTTTCTTTATAAATAAAATAAATTTTGTTTTATAAACGTATATTTGAACGTTTACTGGGACTCGTATGTATGTATTATGAAGTAACACCCTAAATGTTGTATTTCGTTGTGTATCATATTTTGGGGGTGTTACATAAAGTCTCCATGAGCTAGGGTTTAGTAAGATCACCATTATTAATCTCCTAAGATAGATTATAATCAACAAATAGGATGCTTTATGCGGATACGTTTAATTGTGACAGAATTCTACGTGTCTAGGTTTTAGGAAGAAGTACTGCCTAAATCTTGAAATGATATGTCGCCTCGAAATAAGCATTCATTGCACTAAATTAAACAAACCTGCATTTTAATTGGATTAATGATGGTTAATACATTTTTCTTATAATTGGCTAGACCGCTCTTTTATCTTTTGATTATTAGCTTGCGTGTGTTATTGTGTTTTAAATTGATTTAAGTCACCACTCAACCTGTGAAAACCCCCCTTTATCCGTTAGAATTAGGTTTAGCATAGGTTTAACATAGATTAGAATTAACATAGTTTAGATTAACTTAATTTAGTTAACCAAAATATTGATAGAACTAAAAGATTAACGCTCTCGCTCTTAGTGATCGACACCCTACTTACCAACGAAGCTACATCTGATCGGGTATACTGCTCGTTAGTGTTGTTTTAGGTATAGTCGACAAAATATAAATGTAAAACTTGATAATAAATAGTGCCTACACTCAACGACACATCAAGTTTTTGGCGCCGCTGCCGGGGAGTGAAGTTGTTTAATCTTTACTTTTATTTAATATTTTGGTTTTAACCATAGATTAACTTAACCCCTAAAATTAGTGTAATTTAGATTAGTGTAAAATTTTGTATATTTATTTATTATTGTTTGCTTGTGTATTTGTTTGTTTTGTTTGTTTATTGTTTTCTGTACACTGTTCTGGTCGATAACGTGATACCTGATACGACGTATTCACTTTAATTGAATAAGGCGTATCTAACTTTCTTAACCAATACAGCGTATCTCATTCAGCAGACTGATACGGCGTATTCAAATCAATTGAATACGGCGTATCGATCATCTGATATAGCAACAGAGATAATTTTTTCATATCCGAACTTCGAGCTTAAATTTCTATATATGCCTTTTTTTCAACTGGTTCTACTGATGATTTTCTGGTTATTTTCAGTAGCCATGACAAAGGTGATTAAGGAAGAGTCCGAAAAACTTGGATTGCTCGAGATCGATGATGATTTGTTCACTTATGATACACAGCTGGGGATGATCTTCAACGAATTTAACAGATTAAGAGGAATAAACAACGACTTGTTTACTTATGAAATTAAAGTTCCTAAACCTACCCCATGTGTCGAACAATGAACCAGTGATCCAACACACAATGATCTCGGGGACTATGAATGGAAAATGAGTTATGAAGAGTGCGAAAAGATCTATGCTGAAGCAGTGATCTTCGTCAACAAATGATTGATAAGGCTTATTGATGTAACCGTGGAACAATAGTTAGACCTCAAATATGGGGATCATAAGACAATGGATAAAAATGTCAAGAAAGGGGTGACTGGTACATAGTTAATCAGAAGTTATAAGCTGCAATTCTAAGATTACTTAGAGATTAAGCAACAAAGAGGCACATACGCACGAGATGTAGATATGGAATATAACCCATCTAATTTGGTTTTCGCTGAATGGCTCGCCTCAAAATTTTACAACCATTTGGAGATGGATTGGTACACCAAGAACGCATTATGGGTTTACTGGATGAGAGGGGACGATGAGGTAGTACTTAGCAATAAGGAGGCTTCGGATCTTAAAGACGAAAATAATGATGATGAATATGAAATCGCTAAAATATTCAGGATCGAAACCAACTTATTTGACTACGAAACACCGTTGTGCACAAAATTCAATGAGTTCAATTATCTTCTTAAAGTTGATACGGAATTATTTACTCACGATGTTCAAAGAACCAAGAATTATGAAGAGTATGAGAACGAATTGTATTAAGAACTTGGTAAACCATGGTCTAAAAAGGGAGTACCATATGAAATATGTGATCATATTTGCGAACCTTTCTGTTTCAAAAATGGGAAAACTATGTGGCCTACCGACAATTCAAATAAAGATGGATTCCGTAATGGTGGAGAATTACTTGGGATGGTTCGAGTTGGTTACATGACTTACTTTCAAGATGATGAATGTTATGATGATTTGATGGATAGCAGTTTAAAAGAAGAATCCTTGAAGCAAAAAGCCATTTATGAAAAGTCATGAGGAGATGCAACTCAAAGTGTAATAAATTTTTGCGCATGGTTAAAAAGATGTTTCAGAAACTTTCACGAACTTGATTATGAATTGTTAGTAAAGCTTCAGAATGTTGCTGGAAAATAAACGATCATGAATGCTCTCCATTTGCTAATTGGAGGGATCACATACGTGGACCATACGCAAACGTCAATACTACCCATGTCCTTATCTTGATGGTAGGAATGGTAGAGCAATCTACAACATTGATGTTCAGGAAGAGGATGAACAACACAAAAAGGGACGATGTGATTTGTTTGATGATCCCGCTCAAGAGCCGCCGGTTTACAAGATTAGAAGGTTTGAGATGATCAAGTATTTATTTGTACAGGAAGAAGAGTATGTTGCTATAAACGAATATGAGTACGATGATTTTACAAGAACAAATGAAGATGCATGTCATGCTTACCAAGAAATATTTCGCAACATGGACGACTTCTTGACGATTCCCTTCCTCAAAAGGAGAAAGACCCAGGAAGTTTCACTTTACCCTGTTATATTAATAGTAATATGTATTATTAAAAAGAGCCCTTGCAGACTTAATGGAGCAAAGCCAAGTGTCATCTTCCTCGACCTTCACAACTAGGTTAGGCGAATTAGCTCATACTAAGTTGATTATTGAATTAGCAGATAGGACAGTGAAACATCCAAAGGGGATTGCTGAAAATGTATTAGTAGGGATTGGTAAGTTTGTTTTCCTCGTAGACTTCATAATTCTATATATGCCCGAGAATATCAATGTGCCTTAATCCTTTGAAGACCATTTTTGTCTACCGCTTACGCTAAAGTTGATGCGATTAAAAGAGAATACTCCCTTGCCTCCATCCCATTTTTTATCGTCTACGATTCCCATTTTTGTGATGTCCCAAATTTTAATTGTCCCACTATTAAAAATAGATAGGGAATGTTTGATCAAGTTCACTATATTACCCTTGTTTGAAATTAATATTACAAACTTTAAAGAAGACTTTAATTAATTAACTAAGGGTAAAATTGTCATTCCGTCAAAAAGTAAGAAAGAGAAAACAGTAATAAATGCACTTTTTTCTTAAACTGTGTGTTTTTTGTCTTGGACAGATATTTTGGGATGAGGGATGTAATTACTTTAAGAGTAGGGGATGAAAAGATTATTTTTAAAAGTGTTAAACCTGATTGTAGTTTAATTAAGAAGGTATATATGTTAGGATTAAGAGAAAGGATGGAACTTGATTTAGAGGCTAGGCTGATGGGAGAAACTTTAATTCTGAATAGATCATTTGTCCCAATATATGGAGATTATATTGAATTAAACAATCTGAATGAGCCACTAGAGCCTAGAAGAAATCGAGTTGATGATTTAGAACCCATTGTTGAGAAATGTAAGGTTGTTAATGAACCCATGATGGATATAGTCAAAACTAGGTGCCGATTTCATTAACGATTTGAATGATTACCCTAGTTATTGTGATTATGATAGGAAAATTCATGTTAACTACGCTTATTACTTAAAAATTTCATGCATGATAGGCTTTGAGCATGTTAGTGTTAATTTTCTCCCAAATTTGTCAATCAATATTATGTTTAGGAAGTTCTATAACCCGATAATGAAATATAAGATTGACTATGAGGGAAAGAATGCAGTGAAGACTTTATGAATGTGCCTATTTTTGTAGGAAATTTTTGTGTTGTTACCAATTTTGCAGTAATGGAGAACATGGATATTTACCCGAATAGGGAGAGGGGAGACGTCATCATTGGAGAACCATTTTGCAAGGTTTCGTGTGTTGAAGCAAGGAGGTTCGATGGATTAATTACAATCCACAATGGTGACAATAATGTGACTTATCAAATGGTGCGATCACATCCGAGGTTCAAACATCTATCTAATGAGAAATGCAATAAGATCCCACCATTACTGAAGGTAAGTGCACAAGACGAGCAGAATGAAATCTCGCACTCGTATCAAAAGCTCAAGACTTTCTACAAAGGAATCTTGGACCTTGGAACCGAATACATTCGAGATGAGAAGATTGTAGAGAGGCATAAAGTATGGTTGGTGACAAGGGCGGAATAATGGTAAAGCCTGAAGAAAAGTCTAACTTAAAGATTTCACTGTAAAGAAAGTGCTTCCCAGAAGACAACCTGTCTGTTTTTAATTCGTTTTATCGAGTCTGTCTTCCCAGACATCAATACGACGTATCCGTTTCACCCATACGGCGTATTGACTGTCTGGACGATTATCCAGTCTTTAATTTTTCTGCATTTTAAAACATTATTGTCAGTTCTGTCTATACGGCGTATTCATTATATGATACGGCGTATTTGGCAGACTGACCAGTACCACATATACTTTCTACAGGCCTCAATACGGCGTATCCTGGTTTTGGGATACGACGTATCGACTTCTTGTATGGTTTTTATTTTTTATTTTTATTAATCATAGAATACCCGAGATAGGTTTGCATGGTTTTCTTGTATCTTACACAGGACCTCAATGGAAAAAAATTGACAACGTTGGTGAAGTATCTATAATCTGGAATTCAATGTGTTGTAGTTACGCTAGTATCCTGACGCATTTACAACACACATTCTTGCTCATTAACTCAACATGGAGGATCATACCGAGCAAATATCAGGGGAGTTTCTCGTTCTGGTTCTTTTATTTCCCGTTTTTAACTATTATGTTTATACAACGAGGGCGTTGTATAATTTAAGTGGGGGAGGAGAATTAGAACGCTACTTGTCCCATTTTTTTCACATTGATATGCTTAAATTTAAAAAATGCTTGAACATACTTTTATGAAATTACTGGTTACATAACCTGCACACAAAACCATTATTAGATATTGTGAGGATTCAGCCTTATCCGTTTCTAAATATTTACCAAAATCCAACAAAAATATGAGTGTGCCGGTGATGTTGTAAACTTTAGAACTTGGCTTGGTATATCTATTCGAGACCACAATAATGAGTATTATGAATTTAATTGGAGTAACTTGTTTAAATTGGTAAATTTTTAGGATTACACCCAAAAAGCCTATATATGTTATGTTATTAACTAACTACACCGGTTAGTTAACCCCCGTATAAACCCTTTGTTTACTCTAATTTTAAGAGTAAGATTCCTATAGAAAAACCTGTTTAACCATTCCTGTTTTCACTAACTATTTGTTTCGTTACACCTTTACACCTTAGCCTACCCTGTTAGATTAAGTCCATTTATCAGTTGCTAGTTGCTAATTTCTTTAGTGTAAAGTATATATTTCCCGTGTCTTGTGTTATTTTCTATCTCTGGTATGGTTGGGAAATTGCACATCGCACATGGGAATGTAAAAGTAGTTTAACTCATGTATTTTTACTACTTTCACAATTATTGGTATATCTGAGTACGAAGAATTATGAAGAAATTATCCGGAGCTATTATGATCGTGAAGATGGTGAAATTACACCGAGATTCGTAGTGTATCATTTATGTTTATTAAAAAATGAAAAAAATAAGAAAATCGCTGCAAAAAAGAGGAGAAAATTATGGAGATAGTCAGTTCGTTAAAGCCTAAACCGATGCATTATTTAAAGGATCGATTATTCGTTGATACGTATTATAAATAAACGATGTAAAGTTATGTATAAAGTGGTTGATATCGCCACTTGTTTTGTAAAAGTACGTATAGTATGGATGATTGGGAGTTGACAGTTATGGGAACGCCAACTAAGGGTTGTTTTCATTTATCTTTGATCGAAGACTTTTTTCGAGTCTGTTTCGTGTCTACTAAACATGGAGTAGTCCATGATTTATGTTTTTATCATGGGTTTGGTCGGGAAAGTATCTAGCAACTTGTACCTTATTTGTTTAGACTTAATCTATTTGTTTTGTATATTTTATTTAACAATAATTATTTCCATTTCCTAATCTCTAACCCTCAGGTTTTACTCGAATGAGGATGCGAGCAATCACATATGTCTATTCCGTCGTTACGGCCATGTATGTGTGATTTTGTCCGCCTTGTTGGTTTATTACTTTTTGGTGAAAAGATTAGAAGATCCATACCCTATATCACTCTTCGTCGTAACCCTTGATTTTACTCGAGTGAGAGAATTGAATGCAATCATGTATGTCTATTTCATCATTATGGATGTGTATATATGGTTTGTCGCCCTTGCTGGTTTACGACTTTTTGTAAAGACTGCTAGTCTTATTCTTTAGCCTATTTGATTTAAGGTTCGAATGCAGTCATATATGTCTATCCCATCGTTATGGGTGTGTATGTGTGATTTTGTCACCTTTTCTAGAATATTGGTATCGATAGAGATTAGAAAGAGTGATCAAACCCTTTAAGCCTTTAAAACCCAATTTACCTTTATAATCTTGTTACTCCTTAGATTTAGTAGCGGAGATGCGTATCCTTGTCAAGCTTATGATAAAATACTCGTCACGACCGAGCAATTGAGCGAATTAGTTACATGTTACCACATAGATTAGTCGAGTGATTTGAGTGATTTCATCTTCCTATTTCATGAGGTGCTTGGTTGTGTACTTACTATAATTTGATCAGATAAAATTCCTTAATGAAAATCTTAGGGATAAAATTTTCATAAAATTTCTAAAGGCTACTTTGAGGCAAGAGGATTAAGTGGGGGATATTGAAGACAACAAATAACGATTACTTTAAAGCATCATTTACCCATAAATCTTACCCATTTTATATAATTATTAGCGAGAATGTGGGATACTTAATACATTTATCTATTGTAGATTTGTATTAATTATCGGAGTAACTTTGTTAAGATTAAAGCTAAAAGGTACGCATTGAAGCTTACGACGAGAGTTCGAGAAAATCTACTATATCTGATATGCAAATACCCGTATTATTCTAGAGCTTACGACGTATCCAAGACTTTAAAATACTGAACCTTCTTGACTATGCATTACTTAGCTAGCGTTTAAAGCTTAAGTATATATCTGGATTAGATCCAAGACAATTAATATAGAAACTAAGATTAAGAATATCACAAACTATGCGGAATCTAGTTTGCAATACCAAGAAGAACAATGAAACAGTAAAAACAAGATCTTTACTAAACTTTCAATATATTGAATACTATGTTGAGTTACAAAATAGCTATGAATACTAACTATGATTGCTTATGCAAACTATGAAAAACTAATATGAACAAAACTGATATCGTAGATCGATGTCGCAGGGTTCCTTTTAATACACTCAAGGAAATCCCTATTAGAGGGCTTACAAATAAAACGTATCAAGTGATATAAGATACTTTTCTACAAGTAAACATCTAATCTCTCTAAACAATAAGTGTTTACAACACATCTCTCTTACAAATAATTGATACTTATCTTCATAAGTATTCTTGTTCTTCAATCAACCTTTATCTCTTCTCTGATATGTCTTTGATCTCATCTCTGACAGCATTAATCCTTCCAGCAGTTGTAACTGAGCACAAGCAGCATTAACTTACAATAGAAGCTTTACCCCTATAATCCTAACATACACACTATGCAGTACTGAACTTTTCAGTACTAGCAGTAAGTAACTACTTATGTACTATTTTTAGTCCTTCATCTCTGAGCAGATCTTACACTCTACTACAGCAGTACCTTTCAATACTAACACAGTAACTAATTATACTAACAAAAGTAACTAGTAGTAGTAACTGAACTTTATACTACCAAGTACTAACTAACTCTAGCATAATTTTCATTAGTATTACCAGCAGCACTAAGTTATGCTAGACAGTAAACTAATATATACCTGAGCAGTAGTAACTCTAATAATTATCTTGAAGTCTTTTAAACCCAACAATCTCCCCTGAAACTGATGTCTCATCTTCTGAAATCTTCAATTTTTTCGAGTTAAAAGTCATTCACCATCGGCCAGCGAGGATGCCATTCAATACACCTTTATTAAACCCTTTTCCCTGCCTTTGCGTCATCGAGCTGAGTAGTTTGATAACACATCTCATTCCCAACGATCAGCTTGAAGCTTCTGTTCCAACATGTTTAGAGATTGTTATAGGTGTAAAGAAGGATATCTTTTCTCAACCAACATAAAGGTATGTAGATTTCTAAACCCCCTTACAAGTGCACCATCCACCGTTATCAAAACAGCTTCACAAACAGTCAACTTTGTAACCCTTATTAGATTTCTCCATACTTTACTTTAATGTCAGGTTCCAACATCTAACATTTAAATATCCCCATAACACTCTTTCAATTCCTCAACATCTATCCTGTTTTATTCCTTGCTTTTCTTTGACCAACTTCCAGATAGTTTCTAAGTCTTCTCTGTCAATACCCTGAAGCATCCTAATCATTAATGAATATATTTTTAAACTTCCATCAGCTCTTATTAAGTGATAGAATCCCTTATGTCATTCTTTAACAATCATATATTCAACAATCATTGGAGGTTTTGTGGCTAGAGGTATAGCATCAATTGCTATTTCATCTTCATCTTGAACTATCTCCATATGCTTTTTCATTTCTTCCTCCTCTGGATCATCATCTTTTTCAGCTTTTACTTGTCATTAGCTAACTTATCCATCTAACAATCTTTGACTAAGTCAAACTCAAGTCATCAACCCCTGCTCTTTTAGAACATTCCTCTGTTTTGTCCTCAACTACCTCTACACTACGTCCTGAATTCTCATGTCTCACAAAATATTTACTCTTATTCATCTCCTTAACAAAACAACTGCTAGAGCGATTTCTTCATAGCATTTATGCTCTTCAAACTAAGAGACTGTGTATGCGATCCAGCCATATTCTTCAAATAGGTGGACATTTGATTTCTCTTTTGAGCTTTGGTAGGTGGCTTTCTTCTTATCTCTTCAGCTCTAAGCTTTGCAAAGTGTTTCTTTCTTCTGTTCATGAGCTCTACAAACAATCTTGATCTTTCTTCAATGGTTATTTCTCCCTGTTCTTCTGCTTGTAGCCTCTGAGCTAATTCAAAGTCTGCCTCCATCATAGCTTGTGTGTTATCTCATGATTCGATCAAAGCTATGTTGGCTTCTTCTTCCTTTTGCCTTGCAAGCCTCTCTTCTTCAATAAGTTTAGCTTGCAACTGAGCTTCAAGATTTCTAGCCATTTCTTCATCAAGAGCAACTTGATCTTTCTTCTTCAAAGGTACTTCAGGCTCCACCATTTTTCCTTTGCCTTTGTCTTTTACTTGTGGAAGTTGTGATTGTGAAGAAGAAAATATTTTTAATGCATGGGGGGGGGGTAAGGCACTTGTTCTTCCGCTGATCATGAAATATAATTCCCATAGGCCCTTGGTCTATTATAGTAACTATGTAGCAACAGTTGTAACAGATTGGTTAGCAGTTTTGATCTCCATTAAAGTTGAGCATGAATTCAATCGTCTGGAATTACAACACTAGCACTGGCATTAGTAACAATTGCAACAACACTAACTGGAATGACTTTGTAGTTGTAGCAAACACTAACTACAGCTCTTAACCACCTTTTCAACTCAATTTCCTGCTCTTCCAACACATATGTAATCAACATCAGTTGTCCATCATTCACTCTTCTTGAGTTTCATTCACAAAGTCACTTCCGCATCAGCATCAAGATCTTCAATTTTCCTCTCCTGTTTGGACGCATCCTCCTAAGCACCCAAACTGGCATCATTAGAGGCTTCTACCCTTCTAGAGGAACCAACCTTTCTTAACCTTGTCTTAGCCCTGAAGTTCTTGACTTCCTTCTCTTTCCAACCATACTCTGACACTCTTATTTAAACATGTAATCTCCTTGCTTGAGCAGTCATTGCTTTCTCCAATCAAGGACCTTCTCTTTGTAGTTGGTACACAAACTCATGTAATTCAGCAAGTCTTCTATCCTCACCACTATAGGTGGATCATAGTAAGAGGTATAGTACATCTGTTACTCTGGAGTAGTCTCTTCAGTAGTAGGCTCGGTAGGAGCACTCTCCTTCCTTTGTTTCCTTTTTGATTTTTTCTTTTAAGGTTTTGAGGATGATGGTTGAGTGATAATGGGTGTGGAATGGGAATCAGTATGAGTAGCTGAATCTGCACCCATGTCTTCTGTAGCTTGAACCATCATTGTGGAGAATAGTGGTGTAACCCTTCCAGAAAAACCCCTATACATTGTCTCTTCATTTAGCAAACACCTTCTTGTTGTAATAAGGTTAAACAATAAACCCCCTTTGTACATGGACATTCCCTCCTACTTGACTTGTCCATGAAGCGACTTGCACAAATCTTGGGTACATGAGAAATTTAACCCCACCATCCAAGTTCTTCACCATATTGTTAAAAATGTACTTGGAAAGGTTGAATTTTTGGTTTGTGGCAAGACATATGATAGCAGATGCCATAGTGCTACTAAATTCATTCTAGGCATGATAGAGTCTTAGCGCAACTAAGGGCCATTAGCAGTACTGTATGGATGAGAAATTTCCATTGAGGGACTAGAGAAATAACGGGCTTTTAAAAAAAATGTTAGCTGCTCTAGCGTAAGTATTTCATAGCACATCCATTTACTTTCCAATTCTGTCTAAAATGGAACAGTGGGTAGCATCTTCCTTCAGGCATCACACTTAACGATACACTTCCTAATATACTTGTCTCAGGAGATGAAATACCTTTTCTTGTTTACTAGGAGCTTGTATTTGTCGATCCCCCTTAACTGTTTGCGTACTTCTTAGTACAGATGTCCAGTACACTGTCAATCTACAGGCAGTCATAAAAATGCGCTTGGACTTAGACCGTAGTAACTCTGCATATGTACAGAACTCTACATTAGACATTCATAATTTCCATGCTTCAAACCCACTATTTACATTTTGGGTTTTTCCAAACAACGCAAATAATTGTCTGAGTGTTCACAAACTATAGGTGTCGCAATTGATCTGATGGGTTTTTGATGATACTAAAAGATCAAATTGAGTTAGGAGTTATTAATGAATAGAGGGAGGAATAACAAGGTGAAAAATCGAACGAATAATGATGTTGAGAAACCTTTAATCGAAGTATTAGAAACATCACCCACCAACCAACATTAACTTGAAACTAGCAGCAATTAACAGATCTAAGCCCTAACAGTATTAAACCTAAGCCCTAACAGATAGAGAAGTAATGCCTGAGCAAGCATATAACTTATGCCTAATAGTAGTAAGTTTGCGAATGCTAGACAGCATAAACTAACATTACATGAAGGCAACAGTAAATTAAGAAGCCAACGCATTAACTTAAGCTTAGCAGCAATAAGTTTTAAAGCGAGAGATGAACGCGCAGCATCACTTTAAGACATCAGCATTCCACCAATTTCTTCCAAAAAGCCTTTCCAATCATCAAGTTGTGAATCATCACAAGCCTCTCTTTCTGTTTTTAATCCACAATATCTCTCCATTTCTTATTCTCCCAATTCACTACTAATCTTTGATTAATATCAAGAATCCCTTTTCGACAATTTTGAGTACACAGAGTTCCATCCAATCCTTTAGTTTCAAACAGGTCCCACACCCACTTCAAGTGTGTTAACTCTTAAGAGAGATGGATCATTAGACTGTTTAGATGCAACCTCAAACCTAATTTGAGCTTTTGCACCCCACCAATAATGTATCTTGCTACATTAGACCACTACCTGAATCAGATCCCTAAGGCATGAGATTCATTTACAGTGTTTGCCATGGATGGGTCTTCCTATTAATGTTACCACTACACACTGTCACTGCTCTGCAAATTCATAAGCTAGAAGCAATTAGTCTGCAGCACTTCCATTCTACTCCTATTCCTTATAGACCAGTCCTCATCTGCAACAAGGGGAATAGGTCCACTAGACAGAGATATCTCAGTGGTACCTTTATGACTTTCCTCTAGGTTTTGAGTTCTTTTTTTTAAGAATTGCTGAATAGAACAGTGATTGGTTCAGAGATTTAGATATGTGATACACAGTTGTAGATGTGTATTATAGGTTCAGGGGATTTTTTCCTGACCCTGTCACACACCACTTCTGCATAATGATACATTCCTTCATCTCTATCTAAATTAACCTTCCTAACACCAATCTACTTTCAAACAATCTAAGTAATCCAATGCTTACCACTACGAAATTTAAAACCTGCTAACAACGAAAGCCTTTGCGTGAAAAGATCTGCAACATTATGGACTATATGAAATATTGATCACTAGAATCAACTCCTTACTATAAGAATCTTCTTAAAGCCACAGTACTTGAGCCTTATTTCTGAATGAAGGAGCATCGAGGTTTTAGAAATGAAACCCTGGACTTCTTGACAATACAATGGTGCGTCATTATCAATGTAAATCTTGGTGTTCCATGAAGTTTGAACCCCATAATCAAGCTTTGATTTCTGGAAATCCATAGACACCTTGCCTCACATCAATTTTAGCAGAACAGCAACATACCTCTCTGCTTCAGTAGTAGAGTCTTTGCACTATAGTCCTGCTTTTAATTGCCATTAAAATCACCTTATTCTGCAAGAACTTGACAAACCTCCTATTTGAGGGAAAATCCTGTCAGGCTAGCTCCAGCATAATCACTATCAGAAAAAGCTTCCAAGTCAAATGGTGAATCCATAGGATACCAAAGGCCCAATTTAGGTTGACCTTTTAAGTATCTAAAGATTCTCTTCACCAGCTAATATGTGAGAACTTTAGAGTAACTTTGAACCTTGCACAAGCACAAACAGCAAACATTATGTCAGGCCTAGAAGCTGTTAAGTACATCAATGATCTATATAAGTGAACATCCACATCCACAGCTTCTTCATCCTTAAGCAATGCTTTATTAATCTCAATTGGAGTGCTTGCTGTCTTTATAGTGACAAAATCAAACTTCTTCAATATATCAGCCACATACTTGTCTTGGCTGATGAAGATTCCATCATCTTTCTGCATGACTTGTAACCCTAAGAAGAAAGTGAGCTCCCTCATAGAACTCCAATCTGTGAATCTCTGAGATGCTCAACTGCTCAAATTCAACACATACAAGGCCAGCCCCAACCTTCTTGTAGACCTATAAGCACTGATATCATCAAACCAAAACACCTTACTACAAAGGGGATATCACCTCTGACCTTCTTGATGAGAAAGTTATATCTTTAGGTGCAATCTTCTGTATCCCATTTTCTAATAGGTAGGTAGACAAGGTCTCATACCAGGCTTTAGGAGCTTGATGTAGACCATAAAAAGCTTTTCTACCTTATAAACCTTAAACAAGAGAATTGTAGATCTTCAAACCAAGAAGGTTCTAGACACACATGAAACCCTCTCTCTATCAATAGTACCAATATAAAAAGGCAACTCCTCACATCCTCTGTTACAGTAAATAAATCCCATAATGAATGCATAATGCCAAAAATAACCTGATTGCCCTTCAATCCTAACACAGGAGCAAAAACCTCATCATAATCACATGCCTCTTCTTGGTGGAGTAACCTTGTGCAACCATTCTTGACTTAATTTCTAAACTATAAAATTCCTCTCAATCAATCTTCTCTCTTGTTTCAATACCAACCCACTTAGTTCCAATAGACCCTCTGTCTTTCAAGTAAAGATCCACAGAGTCTAAACCTTTTGAAGTTTTAAATTGCAGGAATCTCCCTCTTGCAATTGCTTTCTATCCTGCTTGGATCTGTCAAAGCTTGAAATCACCTTTTTAAGGTCAATTTGAGAGAGAAAAACATGCAAATAAGACAATTCTGATTAATCTTTGTGATTTGTTTACGCTCTACTATTTTGAATGTAAACTTGACCATTAGCATGTTCTTCCGAAATCTTGTCATCTTTCTTTGTTTGAGTAGCTGAATTTATGTCTCCAATGATCTGGTCTTTAGTATGATCCTTGTGAATTCTGGTTGTGGGAATAGGACTGACATTCATGGTGGTTTCCAAGTTGTTAAGGTCAGCCTCTGCACCCACATCTTCATCATCAAAATGCACCACTAAAAGAACCCAGTAACCTCCAAAATCAAAGCATGAGAGGAACAGATATGGGAGGGGGCGGGGGCGGGGAATGATCACAGCATTAGATAAAATTTTGCCCAACTATACTAATAGAAAGGACTAACATACATCTCTGATATGCATGTTAGCAATAACCTTCCTTCCATCAGAACAAGCAAATTATCCAATTCAGACTCAAAACTCTTGCCCATGTCTGGTACATTTTCTTATTTAAAGCTCCTCTTCTTCTCTGGACCCTTTTTTCATCCTCATTTGCTGGTTCTTCATTAGTCTTTTTACCAGCATCATCAGTAACTGCATCTCCTTTGAGCGCTTGTGTGACTATCATAAAGTAATGTAGCAGAATATAAAAGTTGAGTAGACGTAAACGCATCTACATTATCCATAATACCTTCATCTTATTAGTTTGATTCTCTTGCATAACTTGGCTCATAATTCATAGAGTTTGTTAGTAAATCAATATCAAAGAGCTCATTCTATCTACTCCCCTGCAACATTGGCGGTTGTATATTCCAAAACTTTTATGTGCAGGTTCTCCTCTACTTTCCTAGTTCTAGTGTTAAATACCCTAAAAGCCTTGCTATTTATAGAGTATCCAACAAAGAACCCCTCATCAGCCTTCTCATCAAATTTTCCTAGGGGATCTAAGGTATTAAGAATAGTCACAGGACATCCAAAAGGTCTCATAAAACTTATACTAGGTGGTCTACCATGTAAAACGTTTTTTCATAAGGTGTCTTGGTATTTGTGGTGAGGCTTTGTTCCTATAACCCTCATTCTGAAACATAACAAGCAGTACTAACTGCTTCAGCCCAAAATGTAGTAGGTAATAATGAATCTGTAGCATAGTCCTAGCTGCCTCTATTAGTGTCCTATTATTTCTTTCAGCAACTCCATTTGTTGTCGGAGTCTGGCTACACTAAACACCCTCTCTTAATCCATTTCATCCTACATAACTGACTTCAATAGTCATCTATTCTAAACTCACTTCCATTCATCACATCTGATGATTTTACAACCTTATGATTATTTGGTTTTTCTATGGCAGTAAAAAAATGTTTTAAAGAATCCCACAAGTCCTCATCCTTAATGTGGCCAAAAGAAAACCCACCTAAAACCTCCTATAGTTATTAGTGACAACAAGGCAACAATGTCCTTACTGTAGATTGCTATACTGCCTTACAGGATGTAAGTGCGCCCAAATAAGATCATATAACAACCTCTTATAAGAGGGTTCTGGTTGAATTGACAGCATCACAAGCTTGGTATTACAAGAAGCCTAGTCTGTGTTGCTTTTCCCTTCTGACAAGCAACACAAGTATGGTTACATTTCAAAGAGCGCTATTAAAAAGGCAAACCTCTAACATGTTTCTATCGGGATCACTCACAAGTTTACCTTTCATAGTTTTAAAAGCTTTTATAAAGAAAGCCTCCCTATGCCAGAAATTTAGACTCAACTATTGTAGCCTATGCAAATAACAATCAAAACCCTCCTAAAGGACAACATTCATTTAGATCAACATTGTACATGTTTTTCTAGTCTTCGGAGACTTTCTAAGCAAAGACTTGACTTTTCACCCAAGTAGCTTAAAGTAAGGAGAATAAAACAAGACATTCAGTCTTAGTGAAAAGAACACTGTTTTTCTTGTCACACATTTGTGAGAGAGAGAAAAGGTTAAACTTAAGTTCCTTTATAAAGTATACATCTTCAAAGTCTTATTTTCCTAGTCCTAATTTACTTTCTAGTAATTTTAACCTCCTTTAGGACTTCCCACAAATGCAACAAATCCACCATCAATCAACCTTTTGATAAATCTGTAAGAAAAGACTTGTTTCCTGTCATATGCTGGAGCCATCACTAGTCCAAAATCCCTTGATCCTGTAAAGTATATTATGGATTACCCTGTACTCAAAATAAGAGAATTAGTTTCTCTTGGGGACCCAAGCCATTACTGACTTGAGTCTGCCTTGAGATCAACATAGAGTCAAATTCATTCTTTACACATGTAATGATCCACTGTCTTTGGAGGCATGGTCAATAACATTTCCTGTCGGTCTTCAAATCCAGCTTGCTGAGGACTTAACAACATTTTCCCCATTTCCCACAACCGCACATAACAACAAAAAGCTTTGGCCCAGCATTAGTTACAGTTGATACTCTATTATTCTTTAATTTATATCATAAAGAGATTCTTTTTTTAAGTCTAGCTGATTTTTGGATAAAATCCCTTCTTTCTGTGAAAAGATTCTACATAAATCTAAGAAATAAGGTGATTATTGCGTAACATTGCATCATTCACTTTTGATTTAGGGGCATCACTATTTCAACATGGCACTGGTAGTCACTAATTGATGCTGCTTCTACTTAGAGAGCTTTGCGCATAGCAGCATCAACTGGTCTTAACCTGACTTTGTTATCAAACTGCAGTTGGAATAAAATTCCTTTTAGGATGTGGGGCGAGTAAATTTATTTAGGTGGTTCACAAACAACGAACACCCTATGAGCATTGTTCCAGACTGGTCTAATTTCTCTTTGACCAGTAGCCCTTCCCTTATTATTCAACACTGCTTTTTCTACTATTTTCTTATCATGAAAATCATAGTCTTTGATTAAATGGTTGAAACTCCCACATACAAAACAAGCTTTCTTTATAAACTCCAAACCATTTCCTAGTTTTCTGATTTCATCATTCCATTCCATTTCTTCTATTATCCTAGACTGTGCTTTTCCCAGGATACTCTTCTTGAGTCCTATGATGTTGTGTTTTTCCTCATTATCCATTTCTCATTCTTATTAGATTTGACAAAATTGATTTTAGTAAACTTTGGTTTTGTCGATCAGGTTTAGGTCTAAACACACTATCATTATCATTATCAGTGTCCTAATCTTTAGTGAAACAAGTGCAAGCACTCTAGGCCTCAATATTTTAGACATATTCCTAAAACACATCCATACTGATTATCAGATGCAATAGCGATATTAGGTTTCACTAAATTTAGCCATATATAAGAATCATCTAACTCTAAGCAAAGGATAAGCTCAGTGTCCATTGAAGCGGCAGTAGTTCCCTGTCTCTAGAGCGAGGAGGGAACCTGGGCATGCATAACTCCCTATTACATGTTATTGAATCTATTCATTTACACTGGACTATCATCCACATCACTTTCTTTACTGTTAAACACACTATTAACCACTTCACTCTCATTCATTTGACTATCATAACCAAGACTAACTTTTCTTTAGAGACACATATTTGACTATTAATACGATTTAGTTAGATTATCCACTGATGATTCTTCAAAATTTTTCTAGTTTAAAGTCTATTCAAATCATCTTTCTCTTTAAAAGCTTCTACTATCTTGATTATTTAAGGTCTTTGATAGAGATATCTTTCACTTGGACATCATACTTTAAAAATGCAATATCTTCTTCATAAACAACTTCATTCTTTTCATGAACAACTATCCTAGCTTCTAATGATTCTAATCCCATTTGATAACCTATTACAATTTTCTATATTAGATTAATCAATAGCAGCACATTGGCGTGATTCATTACTGTTTTTGAAGAGTTCATATGAATTTTAAAAGCAATCATTAGAGCAAGTATGTACCCTCAGAATCTGAACACTGATGAACCTTAGGATGTCTATCAGGGGCCCAATTAAGAGAGCAAAGTTTGTGAGTCCTTCTTTCAGCCTCAGACAGCTCCAAACATAATCCACCTATCTTCTGCACAACCAAGGTGCATTCTTGCAGAGTCTCTACTAGCGGTACAAATTTATATCCTTCTTGGAGCATCTCCATTACTTATTCCTCTAATTCCTTCTGAAGTTGCCTATCTGATTCACTAGCAACACTGTGACCTCTCCTATGGACAGTATAACAATCAACCTTTGTCTTATCAAAGCAAGAATTTCTTTGCATTGCACATACAAGATTCCTTCCTGTCTTCTTTAAGAATCTATTCACCCTCATGGTAAGCATAGACACCTGCCATTTTAGATCCATCTCTTCAAGATCATCAGTATCAATCTGCTCCAGATATTCATTGTCCAATTGTAAACTATTAGATTGATTAGCAAAGAAGGAAAACTACATCATCAGCATAAGTTTAAGAGAAGAAGCATGTCCCTAGCACTAGTATAGAAACTTCATGAGCAGTATTAACTGCTTCATTAGTACTGCTAGTGTTTTCTGACATTCAAAAGCGCCCATTCTGAGAGTTTAGGCCTGAGCTTGTTGGCCTTTAATCTCAGTCTCTCAATACACCTTCAAATTGGTTGTAGCATACATCCTGCCATGCTCAAATGTTGTCTAGATCAGATTTGTAACAAATGATTAATAACAGCAATATAGTTACACAACGCTGATGGTAAGACTTCCTCAGACAACTTCAAGATTTCATCTTCCTAAGAGATAACTTCACCATGAATTTCTAATTGGCTGATGAGTTTCTGAAACCTATCATAGGTTTTATCCAGTCCTTTAGATCTTGATGCAGTAAAATTCTCATATTGCAGCGCTTCATAATCGTCTTCTGTTCGTGCATTTTCTTGTATTCTTTGTTGCCATCCAAACCTGGTCTTGAATTGATTCCCCATAAAGTCTTTGGCATCCTGATTCATAAACTTTAATAGGTGCTCATTAGGCAAAAATTCCTAGTATGTCTAACCATTTTTCAAAAATGCTACAACATAAGGTGTCCAAAACAGGGTCTGCTAGAACATTGCTAATGTTGGACATGATCAGACCCATTTAACTTTCCAGAAAAATCTAGAAAAATTCCAGTAATTCATACACATTATGAACTTGCTTCAGTTCGAATTTGATCAAAAAATATTATGTTTTGCTATGTCTGCTCATCACATCTTTACAATCTAAATTCTGGACCTAAAACGCAGTTTCGATAACTTTTCTTGTAAAAATCATTTGACCAATTTTTACTTATTGAAAATCCATGAGGCCGCTTTCATTGAAAAGTAGATTCGATGAACTTAGTCTTAGACTCCGAAAAACTGTTGATCCCTTCTTGACAGATCTTACTTAGCTTGTTAAAGCTTAGTTATATTGGATAGATCCAAGACAACTATAGTAGAAACTAAGATTGAGAATATCACAAACTATGCGGAATCTAGTTTGCAATACCAAGAAGAACAATGAAACAGTAAAAACAAGATCTTTACTAAACTTTCAATATATTGAATACTATTTTGAGTTACAAAATAACTATGAATACTAACTATGATTGCTATGTAAACTATGAATACTAATATGAAAATTGATATCTAGATCTATGTCGTAGGGTTCCTTTTCTACACTAAGGAAACCCTAATGGGCTTACAAAACACGTCAAGTGACTATGATCTTTTCTATAAGTAAACATAATCTCTTAAACAAATAAGTTTATACATATCTTCTTTACAAATAATTGATACTTATCTTCATAAGTATTCTTGTTCTTCAATCAACCTTTATCTCTTCTCTGATATGTCTTTGATCTCATCTCTGACAGCATTAATCCTTCTAGCAGTTGTAACTGAGCACAAGCAACATTAACTACTTAGAAGTTTACTCTAGCAGTACTAACATACACTAGCAGTATTAACTTTAGTACCAGCAGCAGTAACTACTTAGTATATTTTCAGTCTTCATCTCTGAGCAGTCTTAACTTTTACTTGTAGCAGTAACTTTATACTAACAATACTAATTATACTAACAGTAGTAACTAGCAGTAGTAACTATATACTACCAGTACTAACTACTTAGCATAATTTTCATTAGTATCACCAGCAGCACTAAGTTATGCTTGATATCACTAATTTATACCTGAGCAGTAGTAACTCTAAGAATCATCTTGAAGTCGTTTAAACCCAACAATCCTCCCCTAAACTTGATGTTCATCTTCTGAATCTTTAAGTTTTATTAAAAGTCTTCACCATCACTAGGAGGATGCATTCAAACAATTCATTGAACCTTTTCGTGCTTTGTCATGAGCTTGAGTAGTTGATAACACATCTCATTCTAACGATCAGCTTGAAGCTCCTTGTTTAGCATGTTTGAGATTGTTATTGGTGGAAGGGGATATCTTTTCTCAACCAACATAAAGATATGTAGATTTCTAAACCTTACAAAGTGCACTCTACAGTTATCAAACAGCTTCAAAACAATCACTTTGTACCCTTATAGATTTCTCCATACTTCAGTTTTTATGTCAGGTTTAAACATTACTTTCAAATCACCCCATAACACTATTTCATAATCCTCCTCTAGCCTTGTATTCTTATGTTTATGATTGTCGAATTTTATACTAAATATATAATATATGATAAAATATAAAATATATATAAGTCTAAAAAACAATAAATCAATGAAACCAAGAAGCAGTATAGAATGTTCCCGGGTCGTTTATCCCCAACGAGGCTGTGCTGGAAAATCGATACAGTCGGAAGATTTGAGTTGGAAGGATAGAAATGATTTGAGAGTGCAGGTAGTTAAATTAAGCAATAACAA
>BQNB010058353.1:0-36005 GCA_026074375.1 Tanacetum coccineum | reverse complement strand
TGCTCCAGCCTCCGAGTACTAAAACCAAAATGCACTAATCGAGTCTAGAGCCAAGAGATCAATCAAAATCTCGTTAGGACACATTCCATTTCAAACACTTGTTGAACATCATCAGGTTCACAAGCTGTTATCAAGAGTCCTACGCAATATCATTGTGATATTTGCCAGAACATCCGAGTGATACTAATGTATTCACAATGAAGATGGAAATCCTGCTTGAGCCAGCATCAAACAAGCTCTTGGTAGGTGACTTGCGAGATTCTATATGAATCAAACTTGTGACAACTGGATATCGATTTGGTCCAGTAAATGAATTGACGGTTGATGAATTTTGATAAAAACATGACACTCTCGATGTGTTACAAAAACTCTTTAACGAGTGACACGTCGATTGATTTTCAAATCAATTTTCTCGTTTATCACTAACGTAAACCTGCAGGTCAAACGGTGGTAACGGCAACCTCAATCCCATTCAAATGCTCAATCTACAAAGACATACTATCTAGAAAGCTCAAGATTGAAAGACAAAGACTTCCGCTAACTCTGATTTAAAGCTTTCAAGATAATGCAAAAGTATGAGCATGTTGGTCAAAGACATAAGATCGCAAGATGGCAAAGACGATGGCTCAAAGTCAAGATCGCAAAGCATGAAGGAACAAGCCTACAACAAACAACAAAGACAAAGACCAAGAACACTCGAGCTTAAACGACAAAAGCAATCTCACTGATCTCATGAAGGAGTGTCATCAATGAACTCACTTCGGGGGAGATTGTTAGCCTCAATTTTATTGAGTCAATAAAGGAAGCTCGTTCCCGTGTTCAAGACCTCACTTCGGGGGAGATTGTTAGCCTCAATTTATTGAGTCGAACAAGGAAGCTCGGTCACTCTACGATGGAGCTTCGGTCTTTAATTAGTTAATGTTGTAATAGTATAATATCGGGAATCGGGCTCGATAGATAATCTAATATTGTATATGTTTCGGGTTTAATCCCAAACAAAACCCGAGCCCGGGTCCTAGTTAAATATCCCGCGCGTCACATTAAATGTGTAGGGGTATATATATATTTAGATATTTTCAGAAAATATCTCATATATATAGATATTTTCTTTTTAGAAAATATCTAGTTTTTCATAATTTCAATATATCTTTTTTTTTCTCATCTCTCTTCTCTTCTCTCTCTCTAAACCTTTATCTCTTTTCTAGTTTCTAGTTCCGATTCGTGTTGTGATTATATGAAGTGAAGTATTAATCGGGTTCCTACATCATGCCATTCGCTCAGAGACTTGCCCGGCGGAGGAAAGTTTCGAATCTTCACCGGTTCCTTGTACCCACCACGGCTCACAAACATGTCATCCTTAAACTTGTTTTTCTGTTTCTGTATTGGCTTTTAAACTGAGCTTGCATCCCTTTCTAAACTTGTTTAGCATTTGGGCCCGACGAATGTGTCTTCGTATCAAAGTGCGTCTGTAATTCAAAAGAAATAAGTCATATAAAGAATAATGCTTATAAATTTAACATAATAGATTTAAGAATAAAGCTCGACTTGGATAACAGGGCATAAAGTTTCCTTGTACTTATCAGGTAACGCCTCCCACGATTCGTAACATAATGGAACTGATCGTTCAATCTCGTTCCCAATCAAGCCCGTGAAATCTCGACGATTAAGCCCAATTGGTTTAGTAGTCCTTAGATCATTAAAGTCAAATTTTATAGGTAGCTTTTTCTTCTCACCATCCTTGAATTTTTTAATGAGCTTAGCGTTAAAGCCTTTCTTTCTTCCTTTTGCGTCTACAAATTAAAATTCAAATGTATAAATTAACAATACAAGTATTCATGCGAATAAAGTTAAATTACAAGTCATGAAATTCAAGTACAATATTCTATAATTACTTACTCTTGTGGATGGAGGGAGGCTCCCATGGGCGGTCATCGTTTGGGGGATCGTTGTCCCCGCCATGCCCTCTAGCAACCATTGCCATATGTCAAAACAACTTAAAAAAGGTTGAGCCCTAAATACAAACAAAACAAAATTACAGTTACCAAATAACTAACCACAAAAGCTATGACTAAAAACACTAAATACTAAAAAGAACCTATGACCTGAAGGAGTAAGCAACACATACAGAACATGACAAACAAACTATTAAACCAATCAATGCGAGCAGACTTGCAGACTCTTAAACCAGCCAATTACAAACAAACTCTTAAAGCAGCAAATGTCAAACAAACTAAAAAGAACCTATGACCACTTGCAGACTTCCAGAACTACACAACAAGCAATTTCCAAATAGTAAGGTAGAACTTCTACTAAACACGAGCACAAAAACTTGCACAGACCCAGACATAATTCTAAAAACAACTTGATAAAAATTATATATAAATTAAAGTTCACAAATAGAAAATACAAGTACCCGAACATATTAAATAGCGATTCGAACCACTAAACATAATTGTAAAAACAACTCCAATTTCACATCAATGTGAATCCTCATCTTCAGAATCACTACTAAGAACATGAACAACATTATATTCATCATCATCATCAATAAACTCATCATCGTTGACAAGAGAAGTAGGAATAAAACTAACTTTCGTTGATGGACCGGCTCCACTCAACTGGGTATATTCCAAATCGTCTAATCTAGCTATCAATGCAACATCAGATGAGTTGCTGTCATGAACAACATCTGCATCCACAATTTCGTCCTTATTACAAATCTTTCGATGATTGACATATTGGACAACCTTCCAATGATGTGATCTGGAAGGGTCTTCAAGGTAAAAGAATTGTCTTGCTTGTGTACCAAGAATGCATTGGTTTTCCTTCCATAATTTTGTTAAATGAAATATCAATCCATTTATGCAAGACCTTGAGGTGCGCAAACTTTGCCAAAAAGTACAACCTGGGAATAGCTCTTCATTCACCATTTTAAACAACCCTTCCATATCGTCTTTTGTAGGACCCGCAGCTTCTAGTGGCTCATTACTTGTCGATGCCGTATTTGTGTTATGTTCAGTATTGTGTTTAGTGTGTGTGTTGGGTTCTGGTTCTATGTAATTGTTCTCCTTATGAATATCGTTGAGGACATTGATCATATCATTTGTGTCATCTACTACTGGCGGAGAAATAATCCTCGGTTCACCGTGATATACCCAAGTAGGATAACCCTTCTAAACCCGTTATTATGTATGTGATGCTTAATATTAATAGGTGTAAGCTTTTCCCTGTTCCCACACTTTTTACATGGGCAACAACATAAGCCCCGGTAATTTATATGTGCTTTACACCTCTCGTAGAAAGCGTTAAGACCAAGTTTAAACTCACCAGAATTGCGATTTAAGGTAAGCCGGGTCTAATTCTTATCAATCGACATAACTTCGCGACTACAATTGACACAAGTATCACAAATTAAAAAGCATTTACACTAACAGGTAGCCAAACACAGAGACAAACCAAATTCAAGAAGCATTTACACTAACAATTTAAGAAGCATTTACACTAACAGGTAGGCCTAGTCTAATTTAAGAAGCATATCATCTCAACAAATTAAAACATAAACCCTAAAGCAAATTCACAAAGACAACCCAAATTCAATACACCAATTAACATAAACCCTAAAGCAAATTCACAACAAACCAAATTCACACAAACCACATTCACAGACACACTTAATTTGTTTGAGGTTTCATTTGGTGCCATTTTACAAATGTTTACTTCTTGTTAAAACCAAATTAACACAACCCAAATTCACATAAACCAAAACTAAAACCTAATTTACCGGCGATGGCAGCAGCAACAATGAGTGGTGGTTAGTGCTGAGATAAATGATTTTGGTGCAGAGATGAGTGAATTGTGATTTTGGTTAAGTGGTTTTACTTATTTGGTGTTGAGATGGGTGAGATGAGTTAAGTGTTTTTGGTAAAGTGTTTTTGGTTTTTGGTACAAAACTTTCAGGGACTACATCGTGATCTATTGGGACTACATGTAGTCGCTCCAAATACATTTAAAGTGCACTAAAAACTTTAAGCGGGGTTTTTGACTTTCTGTGAAATTTTGGAGCGAAATCTATAGGGACTACATCGAAACTTATTAGTCCCTATAAGTCTTTTCATTTTTTTAAAATCTTAGTTATATAATAAATAAATTTAAAAAAAGCATATGTTAGTAACAATAATTATACCATAATTACTAAATTTAAAATTAAATAAATCGAACGGTGTTAAACCATAATAACATTCGTTCAAAATGAATGTTGTTAGAACTTTTCGTATTTAAGTTAATACAAAAAAATGCTAAGCAAATGAGTCAAGGTGATTTTGTTATACAAGACATGTTAAGCGGATGAGTCAAGATGGTATCGTTATACAAGACATGTTTAACGGATGTGCCGATATGGTATCATTATACAAAACATGTTAAGCGGATGAGTCGATGTTATTTCGTTATACAAGACATGGTAAGCGGACGAGTCGAAGTGATATATCTATATACATGAGATGTTAAACAGATGAGTCGAGATGGTATCGTTATACAAGACATGTTAAACGAATGAGCCGATATGGTATCGTTATACAAGACATGTTAAGCGGACGAGTCGATATGATTTCGTCATACAAAACATGTTAAGCGGACGAGTCGATGTGATTTTGTTATACAAGACATGTTAAGCGGACGAGTCGAGGTGATATCGATATACATGAAATGTTAAACGGATGAGTCAAGATGTACAAGACATGTTTAACGGACGTGTCGATATGTTATCGTTATACAATACATGTTAAGCGAACGAGTGAAGGTGATATCGATATACAAGACATGTTAGACGGATGAGTCGAGGTGATTTCGTTATACAAGACATGTTAGAAGGATGAGTTGAGGCGATTTCGTTATACAAGACATGTTAGACGGATGAGTCCATTTGACTCTATTTCACAGCGACAAAAAAAGAGTCATATGGCTCCATTTGCACTAACTACTACTCCACATGAAGGTTTTTCATTTCATTTAAAAGCTCATGAAGTATGCAGCTGTAGCTGACATGGTCGGTCCATCGGGATGCCTATCCATGGCTAGTCTTGCCTCTAGTATCTTTATCTTCATAGTTAAGAGCTTGCAGTTTGAGCACTCTGCGTTTCCAGGACTTAGTGCAGCTCCAGAGGATCCTGAAGAAGAACTTGCACGCGAAGAAGAAATTGAAGGATCCTGAAGGTCACGAAAAAGAACTTGCGTTTCCAAAAGTTTTCTCATCATTCCATTTAAAATATCCACATCCATGATATTCTTGTGATGGCTGGTAAATGATAAAAAAATCATAAGAAATGTCATTTTAAAAAATAAAGTATTTATATATTGCATATATAAAAAAATGTTCTCATTGTTTACCTTTGAACGAGGACGTGCATAGTAAAAGTTTACCAAAGCTGTGTGGTTTATGTGATTTTCTCAACACTACATCTCCTCTTTTACAGCGACAAAAAAAAGAGTCATATGGCTCCATTTGCATAAGTCACAAAACTGGGGGGTGGTGGTGTGAGGATAAGAGTTTGTAAGGATAAGAGTTGGTGGTGGTGTTATATATAAGTATCATATTTATAGTTAATATCCTCATAATTTTTAGGCGAGAATTTTAAGCGGGGATTTTAGGCGGGAATTTTATACGCCATTCGGCACAAACGTTTAAAGATTTAGATATAGTTCGTATGTTTTAATTATTTGTTGCGGTTTCACATCGATTCGGTCTAATGTGTGAGGTTATATTTAATTTAAGTAATTTAACATATTTAAATCATTTTAATTATTTTAAATTATTTGTAAATCATTTTTAATATGTTTTTACAATTTTGAAATTATTTATAAATAATATTTTATATATTAAATCATTTTTAAACTATTTTAAATCATTTTATAATATTAAAATATCTTTTATAAATTTAAATATTTTTTAATTAATTTTAATCACTTTATTAGTTTTTTTTACTTTTAATGACAAATTTTTGGGAACTACATGTAATCCTCTAAGGTGCCGTTTGGTTCATTAATTTGAAATTCCGGAATTTTAAATTCTAGAAAATTTAAATTCTTGAGAATTTAAAATTCTACAATTTAAAATGCCTACGCATGTTTGTTTGATAGAATTTTATAATTTTTTGAAATTTGTCATTTTGTTTATTATTCTAATTTTTTGGGAAGGGACGGATAAGGGTGTCAAAAAACCCGACCCGACCCCGATTAAGCCTATTCGGGCGGGTTACGCGGGTAAAAACAATTTATTTGGGTCAACCCGAGTAACCCGAATACTAAATAGGGTCGGGTATCGGGTTAAAATTTTTGGTAACTCGGTTTCGGGTCGACCCGATTGACCCAAATAAATATCTTTCTAAAATAAATTTTATAAATTTTCTATATGAACGATGATAAAAAAATCAATTTTATTACATTTTACTCATATTCGGGTTGACCCAAACCCGAATGGACCTGACCCGAGTTGGCCCAAACCCGTATGGACCCGACCCGAGTTGACACGAACCCTACTAACCCTAATTCAAATAGGGTCAGTTTCGAGTATGAAATTTTTAACCTTGACTCGACTTTGACCCGACCCGAGCGTGACCAACCCGACCCGACTAAAGTGATGGATATCATTTGATTTAAAAAAACAACAAACCAAGAAAAAATAAAACAAAAACAACTTGTAAAAAAGTTTATAAATTTTTTTTCCAAGTAAATGAAAATTCTTCACTTTTTGAAGCTATTTTAATTTCTTTCATTTTGGCAATGTATAAAATTTTAAATTCTCTCATTTGTGTAACCAAACACAATATTTGAGGAAAATTAAAATGCAAATGCCATGAATTTCCCCCAATATACCTCAACCAAACGGCACCTAAAGTTTGACGCCTAAATATCCCTCTACTTGTACTAAATTTTTTTGACTTTTCACTATTTTTTTAGTCACTAAACTTTTAGAGACTACTTGTTGTCTTGTAAAAATTGGGCGTCAAAAATTCCCTCCACCGAGACTAATTTTTTTTTAAATTTGACTATTTTGTTTTTGTCATCAAACTTTTAAGGACAATGAGTAGTCTCGATAAGTGTTAGTCAAACTCAAAAAATTATGAGACTCTTATTTTGTCCTATAACAAACCTTTAGGGATTATATGTAGTCTCTAAAAATCAAATAGTTTTTGTCCCTAAAAAATACTGATCAGATTATGCCACCTAATTTTCTTTATTTTTCCGCAGTTTCAACATCATTATGCATACAATAATCACCATGGCTATAACGGAAACGCAACTCATTACGTCAGCCTAGAAAATCTACAAGAATGCTCAATTATGTAAAACCAAATATGCATGCTATTCAATAGATTCATTATTATTAGAGTTAAATACATTTTTGGTCATGGTGGTTTGGTGCATTTTCTCACTTTTGGTCCAAAAATAAAAATGGTTTGGTTTTAGTCCAAAACATATAGTTTCGTTCCACTTTTAATCCAAAAGACATAGTTTCGTTACACTTTTGGTCCGAAAGACATAGTTTCGTTTCACTTTTAGTCCAAAAATTTTAGTGCAAATTCACGGGATTAGACTAAAAGTAGACCGAAACTATGTCTTTGGACCAAAACTGAACCTTTTTTTAATTTTGAACCAAAAGTGAAATCGCATCAAACCAAAAGGACAAAAAATGTACTTAACTCTTATTATTATTAAAGATTCACGTACTATATATTACTGTTAAGGTGACACGTTACTTACGGCCATATAATATAGGGTAAATGCCATTTATTACTAACTTACTTTTCTATTTGTACCGTAATGACCAACTTACTTTTTTTTGTACACATTACACCAACGTACTTTCAAATTTTGTTTGACATCACCAATATACAATTGTTATGAACGTTGGCATAAACATTCCACGCTGTCAAAAACATATTAAAGTAAAGGTCATTTATTACCAACCTACTTTTTCATTTGTACCGTAATGACCAATATTACCATAAAAGGACTATATTACCTTTGTCTTCTCTATATCCATTAGAAATAGCTGCTACCCTAGCTAGAATGGACAGAGCAACATATAAATCTACATATATTCCATCAATGTGACTTTAATAAAGCACAAGTACTACATCATATCATCAAATGCTTGCACAAAAATCATCCATATCTAAAAACAAAAATCCTAACCACCTTCACAAAATCAAACTAAACTCAGATTCACACTTAACAACAAGAATCACACAAAAATCACAAGAAACCAAAACCCAGATCGAAAACATCATCTTCACAATCAGAACCCAAGCACTATCAGTGTACCCTTGCACACATCATCTTCCCAATGTGTACCTCCCTTCTCCTCTCATCGTTCTTCCTTTTTTTTCTCATAGTTCCCAGCTTTTTTTTCTTTCTTTCATTTACTAGTATCCTTATTTGCCATTAATTCATACCTTTTATACCAGTTCATATGAGTAATTTCAGTTTATACTAAAGCTTCCACATTCATTCATTAACTTTCGCATAAATCTCATCCGGGTATCTCAAATTCATCAAAAAGATAGAGACTTTAACAACGATTCATTGATGGGTTTATGAAGAAGTGAATATATGTTAACCAAAAAGATGTTTGTGTTGACAAAGAAGTGGGTTTGAGTTTGTGTCAAGACCCCGTTAGGTTTTGTTTACAAAATTGTTGTTATCGATATAATCTGAATCAATTTTAAGATAGTTTTTGCTACAATTTTGTTTCCATTAGATGAAAATAAAATGGATGGATAAGATGAAGCGGTTTGTTCTTTTTTTTGACCATGTTCCTTATGAAACTTTTCTCTAAGGATTACATGTAGTTCTAAAGATCAAATATGTAGTCCCTAAAAATATTAGTAAAAGATTAAGCCACAAAAGTGATTTTTTTTCCGCCAGTTTCAACATCATTTGGATATGGATATGCATACAATAATCATCATGGCTATGCCAGTGCCATCATCATCTGGATATGAATATGGATGCTCAATTATGTAAAACCAAATATGCATGCATGCTTTTCATTAGATTCATTATTATTATTAAAGATTCACGCACTATATATTACGTCTCTAAGCCATAAGTGTTAAGGTGACACGTTACTTACGGCCATATATGTATTAATTATGACTTGTATCATCCAATTAGTTTTACAACACATCCCACTTAGTACGCTCTTCAAATTTATTGACACACTTCTAATGTTTGTGTTATGCCTATTATACCTTTAATATTTACGCATTTCACTAATTAATGTAAATGTATAAATGTCAAGATATACATAATTTGAGTGTGCAAATCAATTTTTAGAATGTGCAAATCACCACTCATCCAGTTAATATCCTCACCAATATCATATTGACAACTAATTAATGTTACATTTAAAACGATGTGATATATTCATGGTTTTAAAAGGCGAGCTATGACGCCGCTAAGGCCTCGCAAAGGCGCGAGACGTGACTTCTACGCCACGCAATAGACCAATGTTTGGGCTTAAGGCTTGACATGAGATGAGGAGTGAACAATCATGATAAGGTACGATAAAACGTGTTACGTGGATGCTTTTTGGAATTCAATTTCGATTAAAATGGTATTTTTATATATATAAATGAAAAAGATTACATGCAAAGATAGTTTCTTGACTTTATTCCTTATGTATCACACTTTTTGTAAACTCAATATATTTGTAATATGATATACATATACAAATTTAAAAATATTTTCATATTTTGTGTCGTTTTAAGTCACGTCTTAAAAACGCCATAACTCTCTATGGCTCGTAAAGGCGCGAAGCTTGGTCATGCTGCCAAGCCACGCCTCACGCTATTTATAACATTGGATATATTCCACACTCAGCACGTACGTTACTTACGGCCATATATGTGGTAAGACTAAGACATCGCTTGTCCCCCCATATACTAGTTGTTTTTTTTTGTTTTTTTTATCATTTAATCAAACATGTTATTTTTATTTTTTGATGTATGTATACTATATATGAAAGGTTATAAATAGCGTGAGGCGTAACGTGGCGGCATGGCCAAGCCTTTACGAGCCATGATAAGTCATGGCGTTTTTAAAGCGTGACTTAAAACGACACAAAATATGAAAATATTTATAAATTTATATATTTATATCGTATTACAAACATATTGAGTTTACAAAAAGTGTCATACACAAGGAATAAAGTTAAAAAAAACTATCTTTGCATGTACTCTTTTGCTTTCTATATAAGAATACAATTTTTATCGAAATTGAATTCAAAAAAAACCTTCACGCATCACGTTTTATCGCGCCTTATCACGTTTTTTCACTCATCATCTTACGTCAAGCCTTAAGCCCAAGCCTTGGTCTATCGCGTGGCGTGAAGGTCACGCCTCGCGCCTTTGCGAAGCCTTAGCGGCGTCATGACGCGCCTTTTAGAATCATGCTATATATATAAGGTGTTCCACAGTATCAATATATAAGTAATTATTTTCATTTATGCTTATTGGTTTATGTATTATGTGTGTTTACTATTTGTTTAAACGAAAATCTGAGAAAAATAGAAAATGGTCATTGATTCTTGTCTTACGAATAAAAATATGCTTTTAAAAAGGAAAAATGCCCTATTGACAAAATATGTGATAAAAAAAAATGATGAAAACACAAAAGTTGATAAGCAAAAAAGTTAAAAGTCCTTTCTTTTCATCAAAAACAATTTTAATTTTCTATTCAACAACTCATAATAATTTTACCTTTCATTCGTTGTACAAAAATTTCACATTAACAACTTCTTTTGTGTGTTTCTTCATCAGAGACGCATTTAGTTCATTGTGTTTTGCCAACAACCAAATAGGCCATAATAATACATGTTTAGGAGTTTTTTTTCTGATTTACCTGGCTTCCTCCGACTTGACATTGCAAGCCGACTAATCCCATGGTGACTATCCTTTTGGATAGCCCGGAGTCATCGCAGGTGAACCTCCGTGGCCAATGAGGGATTAATTTTTTCCCTAGGGTTCGAACCCAAGACCTCTAAGCAATTTCTTCCTAAGAGGCTAAGCTCTTACCGCTAAGTAAACGAAAAGGGAAGAAATTACAAGCATCATTTAAAGGTGAGAAAAGAATAGAAAGGTACGAGGTGGTGAGGTCAGGTAATCTAAAAGGTGTGATGAAAGGTATATATACATGTGACTTAAATATTCCGAAGAAGCTTTCCATACACATAATCACATCACATCCTGATCCTAGCTTTCTTTTCGATTCTATAATTCTTATCCTGCTGATTTTCACTTGCACGTACAACATACCCATGCATCAAATCATTACTCAAAAAATGAATGAAAAATCTAATTTTTCATGCAATGCAATTAATGATCAGTTATACGTATGCGTGTATTTGTTTAGGTTGACTGATGCATGATCCTCATGTGGTATTATTGTCCTAGACTAGTATTCACAATAATAAATTATCATATAACACACTTTTCAGCGTCTCGCAAATCCTTTGTTTTCTAGCAACAAGTTAAATGGATAGTTTTTGTATAATGATTGGCGAAAGGGAGTAGAATAAAAAAGCGGAGAAAAATAGAGTAATAATAAAGAAATGAAACACATAAAGTAAAGTAAAGTAACTCTACCTAATTTCGTTTTCCACGAAGTATGAGGAATGTGAGATGTAGACAATTTTACCCTTACACAAAGGTAGAGAGACTGCTTCCAAAGGACATTCGGCCTTTATGCACGGAGTGAGGATCGAACTGTGGCCACTGTCTCTTAATGAGAGGGGTTTTTCTAAACTGATTCAACCCTGCTTTTATAAGTAATTATGTAATGAAGAAAGGTAGGTATACAATGTACGACAATTAATTGTTATGTACGTAGTTGTAAGTTGTACGTACAGACAAACACCAACACAAACACAAACATACTCCCTCCTGTTAGTTTATGGACGATAAATTAAGTCGTGTGTTAGAATCGAACTCGAGACCACGGGATTGCACACAATACGTAAAGAGTTAACGAATTAATAATTATATTAAATGTAATATATTTATTAAATACACGAAAACGTTTAACGGTCGTTAAGTATTTAACGGTAAATGACTAACGAATAAAGGGAAGGACTAACTTTGTAAAAGGAAGTCGAGAAGGTTCCGGAACACCCCATGAAGGTGGTGTATTGGCCGGTTATAGGCAAGAGGGGAATAGGAAAAGATTTTGTTTCCTTTTCCTAATAGAACTTGACTTGGGCTCTAAGTTTGGTTAGCCTATATAAACAAAGGAATTAAGGGATCAAAAGAGATAAGTTTTGTACACACAAAAGATCCCTAAATTTTTCTTTGTTCTCCCTTTTGTTCGATCGGCCAAAATCAATCCCAAGGGGTTTTTTTTGTTTGATCGATTTTAAACCTAGAAACGTTTTCTTGTTTTCAAACTAGTCTTTTGGTTAACTTGTTTCTAAAACGTGTGTACAAGAACGTGGTTTAATCTCACTATAGATTAAATCTTGGATCGATTAACAAAACTTGGTAAGGGGTTAATCAATAGATCCACATAAACCCTAATTAGGGTTAGATCAAGAACAAAGAAAACAAGAACGATTCTTGTGCTCGCGAGAATCCAAAGGTATGTAACCCGACCCGGTTAATTATATGCATGTTAATTATATGATTTGTTATCGCTTCCGCTATTACGTGCTTTGATGATTTATTTAGATTATAATTGTTATGCATGCTAAATTACAACAGTGGCATCACGAGCCGTTTTAACATGTTAATAATTACCGAAACCTAAAATCTATAACAAATATTGTATTGTTGTTAATTACATGTGTTTAGGGTTTATAAAAATTAGGGTTTTTTTACCCTAAATCAACCAAGTTGGTCGATTTCTTGTTAATGAATTTTTTTTGAAACGATTAATTTTACATGTTTAAGATTTTAAAGGTTTATTGCATGATTAATTGTTATGTCATTTTATGGTTTACGATCCTTGATGTCTTTAATTAATTATTAAGTGAATTTTGTGATACGCAAGACGACCACAAGTTTTTCATGGATCCATATGGATTTATGTAAGTAATTGTTACGTGTATATAGATTTAATGTTGCCAAAAATTTAGTGACGATAATTTTGAATTGGGGAAGACCTCAATATGTAAGAGAATAAATTATGTTTGTAGCTATGTGTATATTTTAATTATAGCTTAGATACGGAATCGTTGAGTCGATACATGTGTGTCACCTTCTTATAAAGTGAGAGCCATGATTAAATATATGCATAATAAAACCTAGATTTTATTATTAGGGTTTATTGTATAAAAAGAATGCACGAGGCTACATTTTTTTAACGCATATAATTTGTTATTATGTATTTACCACTTTAGTCCGATTTTATTTTTTTTATTAAAATTACGTTGTTTTGGTTTATATAATGAATGCGAATTGTTAGTAAACAAAAGGTAATTGTTTTTTGAATAGAAAAATAAATGGACATTAAATCCTCTATAAAAATGATGAATTATTTTATTGAAGAGTTTAAATTACAATATATTAAATTGTTGGTCATTTTCGTGCTAAATAGTTAGAAAAGGTTCATCTAATTTGACAAACGTGAGGGAAGTTTAAAAACATGCGTTTCGCTGGTCGAAAGACCCCGACGAAGAAGGAGGTTATGCTTCAACAGCGCTGACCGAATTCTCGCATGCTTGTAGCTCAAATGGAGTTACCTACGATTATTTAAAAGTACATAATTACTTTAGGTTGATTTGGCCTTATTCCCAACATCACGAAACATCTAAGTCGAAAGACTTATGCAAACAGTAACGGTGTGTGGAACGATGATTATGTACATCTTTAATTGGTTCAACCAATGCCTCAACCAAAACTTTGTTTATTTAATCTTGACCTAAAAGTTAATAAAAAGTTTTATTAAACATATGCTATAGAGTTGTATGCATGCTTCTCCATACATAATTTTGATTCCACACATCAAAATATTAATACCCTCAAGAAACTTAAGTTGAATGAATCTAATGACAACTCTTGAAGTTGCCAATTCAATGTCATGTAGAACTTGGACTAAATTGTAATGGACAAAAAACCTCAAGATTGAGTAAGACCACCCATGGACAAGTTTGAACGTTTTTAGATTAGACGACTATAATTTGATTAATTTAGTGAGACCTAGAACACTCAAGGCATTAAGATGGGATGGAAACATGTTAGCGATGCAACTAGTTTTTGCATGTAAATCCATAAAGATCTAAAAAATGAAAATTGTTTGTCATTAATTAGTTCGACAACTTACCATGTTGAATAAAATTCATTACTACAGATCAACTGATGTGAGGGTTTATGTCAATATGGTTTCTAGTTTTCAAGAAAATTCTATTTTATCATGAATATTACCTGGGTAATTTTAATTTCTTGCGAAAAATGTAATAATCCGAAAATACTATAATAGAACTTTTCTGTAGATGGGCTTCGAACCCAATAATAACAAACACTTCTAAGTTCTGCGTTAGACGTGAGTCTTTGAGAAGAAAAATGACTGGCGACAATTTAATGATTAAGTTAATGTTCACTAAGATAGTCTTGAGAGTGCGGTACCTATGACTATTTGTATAAGCCTTGTCCTGATGAACCCCCTGAGAATGCTGCTGAGAATGTTAAAGCTGCATGGAAAAGCGCTGAATACAAGATACATTCTATGTGCTTGTTTTCTGCTGAAAATGTCACGTGCTGCTACAAAGGCATTTTGAACTATATTTTTCCCGCAAGCCATCTAAAGTACTCCGAAAAATGTTTGAAAAGCCTCAAGCTTAGAGATCCTACGAATTGGGGATACCCTACACACTGTAAACAAGCCCCATGAAAAATCGTAGTGCTCATAGAGTGAAATGAAAGGTTACATGGACCTACAAGCTCTTGGGAAACCCTATGACAATGATATGACTATTAACTTAATAAACAGGTCCCTTAACAAGGATTTTGTGTAATTGTTAGAAACTTCCAAATGCATTGCGTGGGAAGACCAGATGAGTGATCTACACACATTGCTCATATACTATGGAAAAGGGTTTAAAAGACAATGCCCCATACACCTCAGGTACATGTTGCTATTCAAAAGGGTTAGGTAATAAGCCAAAACCAACAAGCGACAAAAGGGTAAAGGCAAAGGCAAAGCGATAAGAATAAGCAAGTTGTGGCTTATCAACCAAAACCTAAGCAAAACCCTCCTCAGAAGAAGGAAAATCCAAAGAAGGATCAAGCTTGTCACCACTGCAACGTAGTTGGTCACTGGAAGAGGAACTGCCCTCTTTACCATCAGAAGAGTATGCGCACCAAATAATAACCAAGAAGGCAGAGCTGGTGGCTGCGCTTCAGGTAACTTATTTATGATTGAATTATTTAATCTAACTCACAAATTAAATTCCTGGGTATATGATACTGGATGCGGTATTCACAATTGTAATACACTACAGGGATTTAGAGTGAAAACAGGAAGCACATATGGAGAGCAATATCTGGCAAGTGGGAAATGGAGCACAAGGACCGTTGAAGCCCTAGGAGTGTTGAATTTAGTTTTTACCATCTGGTTTAGTACTGTCATTAAACAATTGGCATTATGCACCTACTATTGTTAGAGGTGTTTGTTTTCTTTTCTGTTAGTGTTGGACTGGAATTTGTTACAGCAAGGGAAACTGTTTACTAGTAATGGAATTTCTGTTTCTTACATGGGTAGTTTCCTATTTTAGTGCAATATCTGTAAATGGTGTGTTTGAATTGACATGACATTATAATGTTCCAAGGATAATAATAATTCTATGTTAGCATAAATAAAAGAGAAAGTTAGACTTGATTCTTCATATCTTTGGCAACTGTAGACTTGCCCATATTGGCAAGAAGTTGCATGCAAAAGCTTCAACGAGAAGGACTTTTGGAGAAGTATCAATGATGGGATCACATGATAAATGTGAATCTTGTATTACTGGGAAGATGACAACGAAACCTTTTAATTAAAACATTGAAAGGCCACAGATCAACCTTGGTTTAAACATACAGATGAGTTGTGGAACCATTAGGCTGTGTCAAGGAAAGGTGCTAAGCTACTGTTTAACCTTTACTATTATCTTCATGGTCGTTATGGTTATGTTTTACGTTGCTTAAACGAAAGAATAAGCAGAATATTTGAAACATTTAAGGTATTTAAATTAGAATGTAATTATTTGCAACTAGGAAAGAAGATATAAAGCTCTTCGTCCGTAGAGTGTGAATATTTAAAGCCAAAGAAGTTTAAGGATATAAGTAGGTAAGAATAGAAAATAAAGCATCTTACTTCTCATATACTCCACAACAAAATGGTGTACTCCTGAAAGGAGAAATCGTCACATTATTAGAATGGACATCTATGTTTCATCTTACAACACTGCGCAAGTATCCTTTTGGGATTATGCCTAAGAATCTGATGTTCGTATTCTAAATATGTTTCCAACAAAAAGTTGATAAGAGCACCATATGAAATATACGCATGGCAAGGTAACCCGAATTTGTCTTATTTAAAAGGTCCTGGGGTTGCGAGCGTATGTGAAACGAGACTCCCTAATAAAACTCCAACATAGATCTGTTAAGTATAACTTTGTAGGAATACCCTAAGGAAACTATAGTTACTACTTTTATTTCCACCTGAAAATAAAGTAATTGTGCTAGGTATGGAGATTTTCTGAAAGAGATCACATATCTCCAGAAGTCATTGGGGGAAAGAGATTATGATCAAGAAGAATGATCATGATACATTACCTTCTGAATAACACTAGAGAAATTCCAGTAGAACCTACAGTCTGGGTCCACCACCGAATTAATCTCCTATCCCGAAGGTTTGAAAGGGCTAAACACGTGCACCCAAGCCTCTATGCTAAACATGGAGGCTGAAGAGTATGTAGTAGGGGATCTTGGAGAACCTGCTAATTATAAAAAGCTGCCCATGCTTGACCCAGATAGAAGGTAATATTGGCAAGGTGCAATGGATGAGAAATGAAACACCTATAAAAGTTAGATGAAGTCTGGATGAAGTAGACCCACCCTGCCCAATGCTAAAAAAGTAAGGAGTAAGTGCTATTCAAGAAGAAGACTGACATGGATGGTGATAGTACACACCTATAAAGCTCGTCTGTAGCTTGGAGGCTTACCTCCAAACCTATGGGATATACTATAGGCGAGGAGAACGTTTTTTCCTATTTAGTAATTTTTGTAGCAGACATTAGAGCTATTAGGATTCTCATAGCTAAGCAACGTACTATGAAATATGAAATCGTGGTTGCAGATGGATGTTTTTAAAACTGCTTTCTTTAGAATGGTCGCATTAGATAAAGACATCTATAAGTTGCAACCTAAAGGGTTGTTTTAATCCAAAATATCCAAACCGTGTATGGCAAACTTCAAAGATCTATTTATGGTTTGAAGCACGCACACGGTCAGACGTGAATAAACGATTTGATGAGGAATAAAGAAGTTCATGGATTTACTCTAAAATCATGATGACCATGTGTAACCGCTAGAGCTAAGTTGGGAGGTAAATGTAGTATTCTTGATCCTATATGTTGACGACATATTAATCAAGGGAATACAACATTCCAAGACTTTAAGGAAGATAATGATTATCGTAGAAATATTTTTTCGAGAAGGATTTAAGAACTAGCATACATTCTGGGAATCAAAATCTATAAAGATAGATCTAAGCGGTTAATTGGACTTAGTTAAAGTGCTTACATTGACAAAATATTAAAGAAATTCAATATGCATAACTCTAAGAAAGGTTATTTGCCAATGGAAGTCAACCAGACGAATTAAGTAAATGAGATGATGTACCTTCAACACCTAAAGAAGTTGATTTCACCATAAAGGCAAAGTACCTTATGCTTGGGCTGTAGGATCTATTATGTATGCTGTTTGATGCACAAGGGCCAGATGTGGCGTATGCTCAAAACTTGGTCATCGATATCGCGACAGAATCCAGGAAGCTCCTCCGAGGTTGTTGTTAACGATATTGCCAGAAGTATCTACTAAGGATACGAGAGATATGTTTTAGCGTGATGTAGGGAATTCTAATACAGAACTAATGTTACAGGGTTCTGTGATGCCGTCCCTGGCAGTGTGATAAAAGATATACAATCTCAGACGGGTTTGTCTTTGTCCGTCAATGGAGGAGCAGTAAGACTGGAGACGAAGAAGCAGACAACGAAATCGATGTCTGACAACACAAGCAGAATACAAGCTGCTATCAGAAGCTGCAATGAGGCTAATATTAGGATAGGAAATTATGTTGGAAGACTTGAGTGATGCTTTCAATAAAAGAGCCTATTAATTGTGTATTGTGACAATTTTGCTGCAATCACATTCGCCAATGATTCTGGGAAACAGCTAAAGGGCGCCAGACATTTTCTATGGAGAATATCACTACGTTCGAGAGCAATCAAGAGTTGTGAAATCAAAGTATTAAAAAGTTCACACAGAATGACAAACTTAGCTGATCCTTTCACAAAGCTTACTAAAGAAAGGTTACTGAACATGCCAATGGAATTGACTTCAATTAGCTAGTAGTTTCAGTGCATACCTGTGATTAGTATTTGGATAAAGGATTGATTGTAAACATTATTATTTGATGAAATAAAATATTGGTTATGTTTATTTTTGCGGGTTTATTTTTTCGGTCTCATGTTTGATAGTTTGTTTTGTTCTTATATTAAATGACAATCGCGCGTTTTTTTTTTGCCCAGACCGACAGAAAGCCGTAAATAGTTAAAAATGAGAGTACGTCCCGTAAATTATTTTTTTTATTTTTGGCCAAAGAAGGGGAGCGGGATTATAAAGTTTTTTTTTTTCCGGGCCGTTGAACAGTACCCGAGCCCAGTGGGCCGGGTACTGTTCATTTTACTGTAGCAGAGGGGCCAAAACGACGTAGTATTGTTTCTGAAAAAATAGTTAAAAATGAGAGTACGTCCCGTAAATTATTTTTTTTCTTATTTTTTGCCAAAGAAGGAGAGCGGGATTATATAGTTTTTTTTTTTTCCCATGCCGATGAACAGTACCCGAGCCCAGTGGGCCGGGTACTGTTCATTTTACTGTAGCAGAGGGGCCAAAACGACGTAGTATAGTTTCTGAAATGTGTATTACTATAATTTAAAGGTGAGAAAAGAATAGAAAGGTACGAGGTGATGAGGTCACCTAAAAGTTGTGATGAAAGGTATATATACATGTGGTTTAAATATTCCCAAGAAGCTTTCCATACACATAATCCACATCCTAGCTTTCTTTTCGTTTCTATAATCATATCTTATCCTGCTGATTTTCACTCGCACGTACATACCCAATTACCCATGCATCAAATTATTACTCAAAAAATGAATCAAAAATCCTGATCGATCAGTATCAGATCATTATATATAACTAGTCATACAATGCAATTAATGATCAGTTGATGAACGCATGCGTGTATTTGTTTAGGTTGACTGATGCATGATCCTCATGTGGTATTATTATCCTAGACTAGTATTGACAATAATAAATTATCATATACTACCTCCGTCCTAAAATTATTGTCCAGTTTTGACTTTCTGAGTCTTTTTTTGTCAACTTTGACCTTAAATAATTTTGTTTATGTTACATAATACTTGATAAAAATTATACCAATGAAAAATACATTTAAAACTCAATCCATTCATATATTATGCATCAAATATTAAATAGCACAAACAAAAATATTTAAGATCAAAGTTGAGAGAGAAAGACTTAGAAAGTTAAAAGTGGACAATAATTTTGGGACGGAGGTAGTAACACACTTTTCAGCGTCTCGCAAATCCTTTGTTTCCTAGCAACAAGTTAAATGGATAGTTTTTGTATAGTGATCGGCGAAAGGGAGTAGAATAAAAAAGCGGAGAAAAATGGAGTAATAATAAAGAAATGAAACACATAAAGTAAAGTAAAGTAACTCTCCTTAATTTCGTCTTCCACGAAGTATGGGGAAGATGAGATGTAGACAACTTTACCCTTACACAAAGGTAGAGATGCTGCTTCCAAAGGACATTTGGCCTTTATGCACGGAGTGAGGATCGAACTCTGGCCACTGTCTCTTAATGAGAGGGGTTTTTCTAAACTGATCCAACCCTGCTTTTATAAGTAATTATGTAATGAAGAAAGGTAGGTATACAATGTACGACAATTAATTGTTACGTACGTAGTTGTAAGTTGTACGTACACACAAACACCAACACAAACACAAACATACTCCCTCCGTCCTATAATTATTGTCCAGTGTTGACTTTTAAGATTTTTATTTTGCAACTTTGACATTAACTATTATTTTTTGTGTTATATAAAACGTGATGCAAAATATATGAATGAGTTGAGTTTTAAATGTATTTTCGTTAGTATAATTTTCATCAAGTATTATATAACACCAACAAAAATACTTAACGATCATTAGTTAGTTCGTTTGACGAATAATTAACGTTAGGTCTTTTAATTAGTGTGTAAATGTACACAATAATTATCTAAGACAAAAATCTTATATGAAGGGACCATATATGAATATGTCGACCGACCTAAGGGAAGAAAAGGAAAGAAAAGAAGTTTACCTAATCCCAAAGTAATTGTATAAGGATTAGGAAAGCCCTAATCACACCTTATATATACAAGGCTTATGGGATCACTTTGACAATATTTTCCTCTCCTTATTCTCTCCTGTTAATACAAAGTAAACCGTAAAAACGTTTATCTTTATATTTTACGATCTCACTTTGTTTTGTCGATAACAAAACATAAACTTATCAAACAACAAACTCTAAACGTTTCTAAACCAATAGTTTTATAACACACTAAAACACTTTATAAAAACAACATTCTTCTCATTCACAAAACCTATCTTGCAATTTTCTAAAAGATCTTAAACATTTTTCATAAACTTTAAACACAAAATATTTTTCACATAAAAAATATTTTGTCACAAAACTTCTTTCCCATTCATAAAACCTGATCAAAAGATTCTCTTTATTATTATATTAGTTTAAATGTTAAAAAAGACAAAGCTTATTTTTTAGTACTGTTTGCCGGTGCTCTTAATTTTTCAAACCGGTGCCTTTGGGAAACAGCACCGGCAGAACCGGCAAACAGTAAAAATTTTGGCTATAAATACTAACTCTTCTCACTTGTTATAAGTATCCCTTCTAATATTTTTCTTCTTTCTAGATCTGGTTTCCTCTGATCTTCTCCTATATTCTACTCTACTCTAATGCTTCTTGTAGATCCTTCGTGACGCAATTGTGTCAACGCTAAATGGTCTTCTATGGACAAGCTCCCCAAAATTTCTTGAAGATTGGATCTATCTTCCATCTTGTGGCAAGCTCCTATGTCTCAAGATCTTCTTCATCTTGCCTCTAATCTTTAAACAAAATATCTTAGAAATTTAGGTGTAGGTTTGGGAACGTCAATTGTAAAAACAGAATATATATATATATATATATATATATATATATATATATATATATATATATATATGTGGGTTTTGTGTGTGTGTGTGTGTTGTATGTGTCTGTGTGGTGTGTGTGTTGTATGTGATGTGTGTGGTGTGTATGTTTGTAACTAGTAGGGAGGACAATCTTTGGTGTATAGTGACAAAGGGTCTAGGATTTGAAAAAGGGTGTTGTAAGGTGTAATGGTGAATGGTGAATGGTTCTAATGTGTGGAACCCGGTGTTTAACTTAGCATCGTGAAAATGATTAAGTAACGTTGTGTGGCTTCTCCGCCGGTTAAAGGAGATTTGGTGATTAGTGTATTCAAACTCTCGAGTAGGTGACTCGGGAGTGAGTAAGGCAGGAATGAGTCCTTGTATAGCCAACCACTAGAATAAACAACCGTGTCATATATCCTTTACATTATTGCTCGCATTAACTTATCTTAAACATATTACATCACATCAAACAAAACTAAATACACTTTTGTAAAAATAAATAAAAGAAAGTAAAAGTTAAGATTTTAATTTGAAAACTATTCAACCCCCCTTCTAGTTTTCACAATTGGTACCAGAGCAGGTTACCGAAGATTTTTTTTTTTATTTTTTTTTTATTGTTTTATTTTTTTTTTTCAAAATTTCCTTAATTTTTTGAATCTTCAAAATCCAAACAAATTTTTAATTTTTTTTTTGCATATGCATAAATATTCCTCTATACATATTTGTTGTTCTTGTAAAGCTTAGGTAAAATGGATCAAATGGAAGATATGTTGCTATTCCAGGTCGCCGGAACCACCGGTGCTATTGTTCAAAGAGCACCGGCTTGGTTTGTCCACAGCACCGGCTGTCTGATGTGTATGTTGGGCTTATACATTTCTTTGGGCCTTAATCAAATGTTTTATAATTTTAATTTTGGGCTAGACCAAATTGAATCTCAACCTTTTTTCTAAACTCATTTTTGTGTCAAAAAAAATATATGATCTTGACATCAAGTATCTTCTCAAAACGACCTTCATGACCAATCACTCTAGATCTATACATATTAAGCTGCGGAAAGGTTTAGGCCAAGTACGTTTACAACTTTATGTATAGTGACATATCTCTTTTAAAAGAGACATATGATCTAGATGATTCATGATCCGTTTTGATAAGATCTCAAACATGTCAAGCCATGTTAAAAATAATAATATATTTTTCTTCGCTTCAAATTTTTCTATGCTATTCATTTTCATAAATAAAGGAATCTCGTGCATATTATCCTCCTGCTTGTCTTCATTTCATCGGTGCATCTTAAAAGGTACACGAATCCTTTCTTAAATCTTGTCTATGTAATTTTAATATGTGATATATATATATATATATATATATATATATATATATATATATATATATATATATATATATATATATATATATATATATTCATTATGAAACATGAAAGGTATTTGTATATACGTAAAAATATAATAAATATGTATGTATATATATATATATATATATATAATAATATAAATATATAGTAAGGATTTGTTCTTTTGCAAACCACTTTTTTGTACAGAACCTACAGAACCAACTTTTTTACTCCTAATAATGCATGATGTAGATGATATCAATGCATAATGTCATTTTTACAACTAAACAAAAGATGAGGGTTTAATTTTCAATTAAACAAAAGGCTGCAAGGGTATTTGAGGCATTACACATTAATTTTTTTTAATAACAGGTATTAAATCCAAATCTCTTTCTCACTATCATTTTTAGTTTTTATTTCCATCTTCCTCATCCAAAACCCTAGCCACTCTCCTTATCATCATCGCCACTAACCGCCGCAAATCTGAGCAACCAACAACGAAACCATCTGATCCTGTTGCCAACCGGTTTTATGGAACATAAAGAGTACGGATCTGTACATTTAATCACATATTAAAGGTTCTCTTAAATCTTTTATCCAACACTACCTTCTAATATTGTATGTTTTTTGTTTGAGATTCGTTTTTCCCTTTTATATTAAATGTATACGTTTTAAAGGATTAAAATATGATGTTTATGTTTTCATTTGATCCTATAAACGTTTCTAACAAATAAGCAAACTGAAATGGAAAAAATATTAACAGTATAAAATAGTACTATGAATAAAAATGAGATCTGAAAGAATAAGAAGATTCCACTTATATTTGGGAAAAATGAATCTTGATTTTTGATATCAACGTGGCTCTTAAATTGACAGGATGTGCTTGCTTGATTTGGTAATGAAAAATTGTTTGCTTATTATTTGTTAGGTACATCAACATGGACCATAATTAATTGTTTTTAGGGAAATTTTGTGACTAAGTTATTTGAATTGCAACAAAAAAAATTGCCACTTTTAAATCATCACTATTTTGATTTACTCCCATGATTATATTTGTTTTTCTCAATTTTGATGTTAGGTAAAACGTGGGTATATATGGTTAGATTGAATATGAAAAGTAATTCGTATATATGCTTTTTTTGTTAGTACTATTAATTGTCCTAATTATGTGTTTTATAGTTGGTATAAAATCAATTAAATAGTGTACACATGTGTTTTTTAAGTTGATTCAAAATTAAAAAAAATATGTATGCATATATGTTTTAAACTATGAATATGTGTTTGTTAGTTTTTTATGATAAAAATGTAACAATTGCTTCTTTTTTTAGGGAATCATAAGAATCACAATGTGTGATCAAGATCATTAATGGATGCACTTATGCTTTTTAGATGGTGCACAAAAAAAACCAAAAATGTCAGCAGAAGCCGGGTGCATATATGTTTATGAAGCCTTGGCAAATAAGTTCTTTGAAGCCGTGCACACATATGTCTCATTCACCACATACCATGTGGTTTCGATTCCACAAGAACCAGATCCACCCCTGGTAAGAATTTTTTTGATACAATAACTTAAATGAAAGTAAGCATTTTTTTGATACAATAACTTAAATGAAGAAGACGATGTATGTTGGAGAGAGAGTGGAAATGAAAAGAATAAATTTACATATTTTTTTTATAAGATGTTACACATCACGTGGGTGACAAAGCAGAGACTAGCCACTTTTTTAATAATTTGCTACTAGCTTTTTTGAAAACCAACTGTTTTTCTATTTAATAATGTATGAAGTTATTTTTAAATTGGTAGTTCTAGATGGTAGAGTTATTTTTTAATTGGTTCTCGATGGTGTAGGTATTGGGCAATAGTATATGTGATTTTATACTTATTATAATCATTTATATTCTTTTTTATATGCAGTTAAGCTAAGCAGGATCAAGTGGTGTTAATAAATGTGCACCGTGCATATGTGTTTTTGAAAGACGCGCATCTATGTTCTAATGAATTTGAAGAGAAAATGAAACTTGCACATATGTATTAATGAATTTGACGAGAGTGTGCACATATGTTCTTAGAAGTATCTTCTACGAAGAGTGCATACATGTTTTTGAATCTTTTGCACATTTGTACTTAACAATATACATTTGTATTTGAGTTGTATTTTATTTGATATCAAATTTTGTGTATTCTACTTACATTTTGGTTTGTTATAATTTAGAAATTACATGTATATGTTCATGTTGTTGGTTATAAAATTCAAAGATTAAAAAATGTACATTAAAAATATATGTGCAATTATTATTTTAAATAAAAAAATTGGATGGCTAAACAATGTTATGCAAGAAACATATGTAAATTTACAATATTTACAAAAAACATATATGCACCTGTTTTGTTTTTTCGAAAACATGCATGTAAAAAAAATTAATTTAAAAAAAATATTTTTTTTAATTTTTTCAAAAATTATAAGGCTTAAAAAACGAATTTTTAATAAAAATACAATTAAATAGAAAGGTGAAAATGTGTTTTACTAATATGCCCTTTTGGATTAGATAAAATGAAATAATAATACTAAATTCTCATTGGTCCAAATTAGTTCTGTAGGTTCTGTACAAAAACTGGTTCAGCAAAGAACGTCCCCTATATAATAAATATATATATATATAATAATATATATATATCTATAGTATATATATATAAAGTATAATATATATATATATATTTCCCGCACCTAAAAAATATCGTTCATGAACATGCATCATCTCGAATCCATTGCCTCCTAACGCGTACTCGATACTCCTGTCACAAATACTTTGGGTATAAAAACCATTTATCAAATTTCAAAACTATCCCTCCACTTTTCCCATAATCAAGACGGCCAACCTCCGCCAATTATAAAGATTCACTACACCACCACTCATCCTCTTCCACTTACTCAACCATTTCAAATTTCGCATCACAACTTCCATTTCTTCATCCAAATCTTAACACAGTTCGCACCATGGAAGCCGAATGAAAATCCTTAGCCCCGCTTGATCGTGTATCATCAACACGCTCCGCGAAATGCTCCTTTAATCCATGATCAAATTCCAGACCGTGATGTGTTCTTCAATCTCGCGTTATATATTACATTGTATCTCTATTTCTAATGTATCTCGTTTACATCGAAACTCTATAAATGGAATATTAATTTCTATAGTCAATATTTTTTCATCGTCTAGAAATTATCGTCTTGTCACGACCAAAGAAAATTTAATACCGCAAGTCCTACACATCTTAATCCACCTACTTATCAAAAAAAGGTAATAAATAAAAAGGGATCACAACATTTAAAATAAAAAAAGGAAATTTTAATAATTTTTCTTTCTTTCAACTGTGTCTCTAGACGTGGCCAGTCAAATTCCAAGCCGATGCCATTCAAATGAAACACGACTCGGAAGAAACCGCCACTGCAAACAAAACGTCTTGTTCTTCTTTTCTATCTTCTTAATGTTTGAAAATTTTACACTCCCAATAAACACCATTGACGATTTTTTTGAAGTCCTTTGACCATTCCCTCTTCCTTCTATCAAAGTGCTGCATTGTAAGTGTTAATAAACACTTATTTACTTACTATCTATCTTAATCAATTAAGTTTATGTTTCTCATTTTTTTTTCGTGAACCCTAAAATGGAACAATCACTTAAATGAACTAATTAGATATGTAGGATAGCTGTAATTTATTTGTAATACGGGTCAAGATTAAGAAAACAATCCATGCACATTTTTAAATCAATCTAAGCCGAACTGTTAATTACCGTAAAAACTTGTAAATTTCTAAAATACAACCCGCTATATTTCTATCTTCAATAGGTGCGTCATGGCCGTAGCTCACAAGGTGTTGAACAACACGACACCGCACACTACATCCCATGTATCCATCGTACTAGAGGTTTTACCCGGCATGAGAGGGGAGATTTACAAATCCATTGAGAGTCGGCCTTTTTTCATAAGGAATAGACGTACTTGCATCCGACTTTCTAGAAAGCAAACCAAATCTTCGCACCACTTTCGTGGCTATTGGTTTTGATTGTCTTCTCGACATTAATGAACAAATTTGCCCTATATTCGTCATACAATTTTACAAAAGTGTCCGGCTTATTCAAAACCTAAATGGAATCCTTTGCATTGGTTTTGTCATAGACAATGTAGAAACCGTCCTCACCCTTGAGAACTTTGGCCGAATTCTTAGGATTCCTTATGAGGGAGTATGCCTATACTCTTCCGAATGGTCTGTCTCATCTCTCCAAAGAAGTTGTGACCCTCATCCCAATCACTATCCTCCTCCTCACAAGGATCCATCAGTAGTTCGTGATGCCTTGTTTCATCCTAGAACCGAGCCAAAAACTCGCACCATCAAAAGTGATAGCGTGACTCTCGAACCTTTTTAAATGATTAACAACGAGCTTAGGGAAAACTTCAAAAAATAGGAGATTATCCTTAGCGATAATGCCATTAGCCTCACCGATCACAAAGATCATCCCAATGTCTCCCTATGTTACATGCTCTATTGTCTCGCCACTGGTAAACCTTTCAATCTTGCTTATTTTATCGCTCATTGAAAGGTAAGTGTGACTCAAAGCTCACAAATGACTCTTCCCTATGCCATGCTTCTCACAAGACTCTTTAAGCATGTCCAAACCAATCACCCTTATCCATTGTCCGATGAATTATATCTTGTCGATCATGTGATGATTCCCCTCTCAAGCAAAAGAATTTATCGTTTCAAAAATAAAGGTAAAAGACCACGTCTTCCAACTCCAACTCCTTCTAACTCTTCTGGTTCTTCCCAATCACCTCCAAATCCAGGAACTAGTACCAACCCAAGTGGTGATCCCATTGAAAACTACACTCTTGACCCCATGGTCTATCTCAACTAACTTCCACCCATCAAAGGAGGAGAGTCGCCAGAATTCAAGCAAACCAAGGGGTTGTTCAAGTGTCTCTTCCATTTCCTTTGCAAGAAAAAGTAAGGAGTGATGTCCGGAAAACAATTTTAAGATTTGGTATGTTCCTAAAACTACTTTGGATTATGTATGATTTGGTATAATGTTTTGAATAATTGTGTTTGAGTCATATCCACCCTCATTAGTATTGAGAGGACATTTAGATACTTTCGTATGTAATAACTTATGATTATCTTTGGATGTCATTTGCATCATTCTACCTCTATTATTATTTCTACATGTGTTTGTATGAGCAAATGTGCTATGAAATGGCTTGTGCAAAATCCTAGTTTACGTTTAAGGGGCGTTTGGCTAGCTCTCATTTCTAGGTCTAGCAAAATATGAATAGGCTAAACTCTCCCTAATCATGATTAGAATTGATAACATTAGCTTCCTGTATATTCACTCTAGTGTCTAGGTTAAAAATACCAAAACTTGGCCAATTTAGTTCATCATCTGCACTGGCCGGTGCTCTTTGCAGCAAGCCGGTGCTGTTTGGCCAAAGGCACCGGCCAACCGGTACTATAGTAGGGTTTTGCCATTTTTGAGGTTCCAACTTTTCAAACCAAGGCCATAAACATGCTCATTAGACTTGCCTCATTACTGCTAGGTAGTTGGTTTTGCCTTGTTTGACCTTAAAATAGGTTATAATGATTTTGTTTAGTGAAAAAGTAGTGGATTAAGCATTTAATGTATTGCATGCATTTTGATTATAAATTAGGGGCTTGAAAATCATCTTCCTCACCTCTTACAAACTGCAAATCCTCTTTATACATCCTATTCTCTTATTCAAAAACAACAATGGCTTCAAGTGCTTGCTCCTCTACTCAAAATCCACCCAAAAAGGCTTCTAAAGTCACCTTCATTGATCTTACTTCCAATGAGGTCTCACCACAAGACACCATGTCACAATTCCACCACCTATACTAAACATGGTGGAGCCTTTTGCATCACCTTTGGCTCCAAGAGCCCTTGTCTTCACCACTCCTCCAAACACTCCCAATGACCCTCATCCCTTTCTTTCTTCCTTGAATGATGCTCCACCATGACCAACGAACCCTTCTCCCAACTCTCTAATATAAAACCTTCCTCAACCATCTCAAAATGAAGCTCCCGTAGAGCTAACTATTCCTTTACTCAACCTAAACTCTCATCAAGTCAATGCTCAACCCAACCCTTCTGTGGAAAGGGAAATTATCCAACAAGAGATTCACAATCTCCAAGCCTACCACAAAAACATTCAAGAGGCTATCAACAATGCACAACATGTGCAAGAAAGTCTCATTCCCCCTACCTCTATCACTCATATCCAAATGCCACCACCTTTCTATCCAATTTCTACTTCTATCAAAACACCCCTTTATGGTCCATCATTCCCACCACCAAATGTTTTTGGACCTCTTGACCAAAGTCTTTGGCTTGAACAACCACCACAACCCCTTGATCATACTTGCCCACATTGCCAAAAGACCGAGCGCATCATAAATAATTTTCAAACCGAAACTAGGTTTATGCTAAATCATCTTTTGGATCGCCTTAACCACATTTCAAACCGGTTGCCTAGGAACAATTACTAGGTCTAAGAATGATTAAGGTTTAGACATATTAAGGGATTGCCAAAAGCATGATTTTAGTTTTAGATTGGCACTAAGTCAATTTTCTTTTTTACTTCATGTTTTTGTAATTGTTATAATTTCAAATTTTATGATTATAATATCTTATGATGGATGTTATGCTTGATTATTCTTATTAAATTCTTTCTTGTGTTCTTCCATTACATGTGAATTCTGTGAATGTGATCAAAATTTGAATAAGTTTGGCTCCCGCCAAAATTCTTGGTCTATGCTGACTTTCTTCCGGTCAGCCGGTGCTGTCCGTTAAGAAGACCGGTGGCCCTATTTTAGGACAGCACCGTCAATTCACCGGTCACATCAGAAATATTCCATTTCTATTCTCCTAATTTCATATTACAAACTAAATCTTCTTTGAGTACACTATCAAGTGTAGTACTTTGTCCAAGAAATCCACCCATTAAGGGTGGAGCAAACTTTTGACTCTTTAGAAGTCAACCAATAACAAATATTGTTTATTAACTAACCTCTCTATATATCGTTTTACTTTTGACATAGTTTTTAGGGGGAGCTCCTCGTCAGAGGGAGCTCATACTTTAGTTCCCTTTCGTTATTTTTTGTGTGTGTAGTTTTTCTTCGACGTCCCTTTTGTTTCGAGCAAAAAGGGGGGAAGAAAGTAAAAATTTCAATTTAGAAACGTAAAGACTATTGGTTGGTTTTTTTACTTTAAAAATTATGTTTTGTCCATCACACAAAGGGGAATTGTTAATATCAAAGTAAACCGTAAAACTTTATCTTATATTTTACGATCTCACTTTGTTTTGTCGATAACAAAACAGTAAACTTATCAAAAACAACAAATCCAAAGTTCTAAACCAATAGTTTTCTAACACACCCAAAACACTTTATAAAAACACATTCTCTCCATTCCATCCATCTTGCAATTATCTAAAAACTTAACATTTTTTCATAAACTTTAAACACAAAATATTTTTCACAAAAAAAACATTTGTCACAAAACTTTCTTTCCATTCAATAACAATCTGATCAAAAGATTCCTTATTATGATATTAGTTTAAATTGTTAAAGAAAGACAGCGTTATATTTTTTAAGTTTAAAAAAAAAAACTGTATAGCACGGTGCTGACTTGATTTCAAACCGTTGCCTTGGGAAACAGCACCGAAGAACCGGAAACAGTAAAAATTTTTGGCTATAAATACCAACTCTTATCACTTGTTCTAAGTATCCCTTCTAACATTTTTTCTTCTCTCTAGACCTGGTTTCCTCTGATCTTCTCCAATATTCTACTCTACTCTAATGCTTCTTGTAGATCCTTTGTGACGCAGTCGTGTCAATGCTAAATGGTCTTCTATGGACAAGCTCCCTAAAATTTCTTGAAGCTTGGATCTATCTTCCATCTTGTGGCAAGCTCCTATGTCTCAAGATCTTCTTCATCTTGCCTCTAATCTTCAAACAAAATATCTTAGAAATGTTTTGGTTTGGTTTGGTGACGTTAATGTAAAAACAAGATATATATATATATATATGTATGTATGTATGTTTGGTACCTAGTAAAGGATAATCATTGGTGATGTGACGAAGGGTCTAGGATTTGAAAAAGGGTGTTGTAAGGTGTAAATGGTTAGATGGATGTAATCGATCTAATTAGTAGGAACCCGATGTTTAACTTAGCATTGTGAAAATGATTAAGTAACGTTGTGTGGCTTCTCCGCCGGTTAAAGGAGATTTGGTGATTAGTGTATTCAAACTCTCGAGTAGGTGACTCGGGGAGTGGAGTAGGGCAAGAAAGGAGTCCTTCTAGTTTTCACATCTCCTAAAACTGATTGGAATCTGATGAGGTGTTATTTATACACTTTTTTGGGTCATTTAACCCTCTAAATCATGTAAATATGCCAAGAGTATATGCTTAATCGTTTGTTTTTGTGTTTTTAGCATTTGGATGGATTTTGGAGAATATACATGTGACTTGGGCTCAACTGGAGAAGAAACAGACAAGACTACGACTGTACACCAAATCCTTTGAAGAACTGTGCTCACAGTGCGTGGAGACGGCGTCGCCAAACCTTTTGACGGCGTCAGATCTTACAAGCGACAACGTCAGGACACTCACGACGACGTCAGAACGTAGCAGCCTCAAAAAAAACACTAGAAGATTCGGTGAAGCGACGGCGTCATAAACCTTGCAACGCCGTCGCGACTTCTTTTTCTATATATACCCATAATTTTTAGGGTTTTTAGGTACGTAACTTTAGGGATCCGAACCCTAGTTTTAGAAGACGAATTTGGCTACAACTTAGGCCCTTTTTAGGGTGTTCAAACCCTCTTGTATATGCCATTAACTTATGTTCTAATCAAGTGAAATCATTTATCTTTTATCATTCAATACGTCTATGTGTTGTTTGATTGATTTATGTTCTTCACTTCCTTATAATATGTCCGGCTAGATCCATTAGTATTTACTTATGATTGCATGAAACTTATTATGTAGATCTTTATTATGTTGCTTCTTGTGATAGATGTGCGCGTTAGGCTTTAGAAAACTAGCCATAAGATATTACATTGGCATAAACGTCTAGGGAAACACGAGTGTGTAGAAAGGATACCATCAGTAACAGTCTTCATACTACCTTACCCCTAATATGGTTGATCCCTCTAAAGTATTTAAAATGCATGTAATGTACTCTTAGGGGCCTTGTAATGGTCTTCATACTACCTTATTTGTATGTTGCCTTAATAGAATATTACATACGCGGCGGGTGCGTGTAATTCTGTTAGCCTCATAATATTGAGTCGAACAATGGAAGTTCGTTCATTAATTATATTAGGACTCGGTCATTAATTAATATACGTTGTAATAGGCTAGACAGGTAAACGGGCTCTTAAATATAAGCTAACCGGTCACGTGTATCGGGCGAAAGCCCAAGTAATCCCGAGCCCGACCCGTAGAATTACTAAAGGCATGAAAGCCTTTTAGTTTTGATACATATACACCTCACCAAGGAAGGCAAGGTGGGGTTGGTCATTTGTAAATAATCTCATTCTCTCACTTTCTCTCTCTACTTTCTCTATCTGCAATTCTTATCATCCAATCTTACTTTTCTTGTTCATCAATATGAAGTGAAGTGATTCTTGGTTACCGACATTTAGTATCAGAGCCTCGGGTAGATCGTGGTTGTTCTCATTCTCTTACTTTCTCTCTCTACAATTCTTATCATCTCCTAACTTATTTTCTTGGTTCATCATAATATGAAGTGAAGTGATTATTGTTTATCGACATTTGGTATCAAGAGCCTCGGGTAGATCGTGGTTGTTTTATGGTTTAATAAGCTCAAATTAAAATTTTCGTGGCTTATTTCTTCAAATAAGCTTACGGCATTAAAAATTTTTGGGGCTTATTGGTGTGTTGAGCTTATTCTCTCTTTGGTCTTCGTGTTTGTAGCTTATCTTGAAGCTTATTTTCCATTTTCGTGGCTTATTTTTGCAAATAAGCTCACGGCTCACAAAATTTTTGGGCTTATTGGTTTGTTTTGCTAATCTACATCATTGCTCTAATCATTCTACAACTTATTGTGTTTGATTCGTGATTATAAGCTAAAAATTTTCATGGCTTATTTTGAAATATAAGCTCACGTCTTATTTTTTTGGGGGGCTTCTTGGTTAAGTTGAGCTTATTCACTCCTTAGTAATAGTAGTTTCATGGCTAGTATTCTTCAAACTAGAATCTTCATTTTTTGCTAAATTTTCGTGCTTATTGTCGAGCTTATTTCAAGCTTATTGGTTGCTTATTTACGAAGCTTAGTTTGAGATTGGCTTATTTTTTTGGTGTGGTCCAAACCGGTCAAAAATAAGAAACAAGATCCATAATTTGTGCTTCACACGATAAAGACATCTTGTTTTTTTTTGTAAGTGGTCCTCACTAGAAAGTGACACCGAGCGGAATATGTAAGACAAGCCCAAGCGGAATATGTATGCTAAGCGAAATATGTAGGTTTAAGTCAAGCGAAATATTACATTTACTAGAAAGACACTCTGTCAAATTTTTTATAACTCGAGCGAAATATGTTTAAGTTCAAGCGAAACATGCAGTATTGAGTTCAAGCGGAATATGTTTAATATCAAGCGAAACATGCAGTTTTCAATTCAAGCGAAACATGTTTAATTACAAGCAAAACATGCAAGATTGATTTCAAGCGAAATATGTTTCAATTCAAGCAAAATGTGCAGTCTTCAATTTTCAAGCGAAATGTGTAAAGTTTGAAGCGAAATAGATAATTTCCAAGCAAAGCGAAATATGCATTTTTTTTCTTTCAAGCCAAGCGAAATATGCACACTTGCAAGCGAAACATGTTAATTTAAGATTTTGAATTTTCAAGACATTCAATTCATAACAAACAAACCTTAATCCAAATCAATTAACATTCACGGTTTTCTATTGATTTTGTAAAATCCCGCGAAAGACACAATTCTTTTCTCGGTTTTAATCATAGACTTGTAAAATCCCATGGACGTTTATTGTTTTCATTTTTACCACAACTTCAATCACAACACATCTACTTAAGATCCTACAATCATTTTTCACTTCATAATACTTCAATCATTCATCATGACAACTCCAATTGTAACTTCCACAACCGACAGTCAAATGCATAACAACATAATGGCAACTGGTTCAAGGGATCATCCACCAATGCTTACAATGGGACGATATGCACAATGGCGATTACGGTTCTTATGATACATTGATACAAGACCAAATGGTGATGCCTTATGGAAGTGCATTCTCGAAGGTCCTTACACTCCAACTACTGTCGTTGTTCCATCTGTTCCTGCAACAGAGAATTCTCTAGCAGTTCCTGAACAAACAACAGTCGAGACAATTATGAATATGACTCCTGAAAACATAGCTCATTTTGAAGCAGAAAAAGAAGCGATTCATTTGATATTGACTGGAATTGGAGATGAAATATACTCAACTGTTGATGCTTGTAAGACAGCTCAAGAAATGTGGGAAGCCATCGAAAGGCTAACAAGGTGAATCACTCAATATTCAAGATGTCAAGACAAACTTATTTTGGGAGTTTGGTCAATTCACCTCTCACGATGGAGAAACAATTGAGTCTTACTACACAAGATTCTATAAGATGATGAATGAAATGACCAGAAACAATTTGACAGTTGCTACGATGCAAGTCAATATTCAATTTCTTCAACAACTTCAACCAAAATGGTCAAGATTTGTAACAATTGTCAAGCAACAACACAAGTTGGATGAAGTTTCATATCACAAACTCTTTGACATTCTAAAACAATACCAAAAGGAAGTTAATGAACTCCGTGCTGAAAGAATGGCCAAGAATGCTAACCCATTAGCACTTGTTGCTACTGCTCATACACTTCAAGACACTTATTACCAATCATCAAAACCTCAAAAATCATATGCACCAGCATCAAAAGCTTCACTTCCAACCAGATCTCATGCAACTACAAAATACAAAGGCAAAGAGATAACCAAACCTGAGTCAGCTTCTGAAGAAGACAGTGATCCTGAACAAGCTTAGAGGGATAAAGACATGCAGAAAAATTTGGCTCTCATTGCAAAGTACTTTAAGAAAATCTACAAACCTACCAACAACAACCTCAGAACTTCCTCAAACACCAGAAACAAGAATGTGGATACTACTCCAAGGTACAAGAATGACAATCAGACTGGACAGTTTAGGAATCAGAGGGCAGTAAATGTTGCTGGGGCTAGAGAAACTGTAGGTGGTCAAGTAGTGCAACAGTCTGGGATACAGTGTTTTAACTGCAAGGAATTTGGTCACTTTGCTAAGGAATGCAGTAAGCCAAAACGGGTTAAAGACTCCACATATCACAAGGAAAAGATGTTACTGTGTAAACAAGCTGAGAAAGGTGTTCAACTTCAAGCAGAGCAATCTGACTGGCTAGCAGACACGGATGAAGAAATTGATGAACAAGAGTTGGAAGCACATTACAGTTACATGGCAAAGATCCAGGAGGTTCCTAATGCAGACTCAGGCACTGACTCTGAGCCATTAGAACAGGTAAAATACGATACTGACGATAATGTGTCTGCCAATGACATACAACATTTTGAGCAATCTGAATCCATTAGTAACACATGTGCAGTGGAAACGGGTGATAGTAATGTCATTCCTGACTCACCGGATATGTGTGATAATGATATTAAGGATGACTAAAATGATGTAGAATGTGATGATGAGCGTGTTGCACTTGCTAATTTAATTGCAAATTTAAAACTTGATGTCGATGAAAATAAAAAGATTCAAAAGCAATTAAAGAAAGCAAATGCAACATTGACTCAAGAATTAACTGAGTGCAAATCTATTCTTGCGGAAACTAGTAGAACTCTGAGGGAATCTAATAGTATTTGGGATAGTTGTTTAGTTGCACTTCAAAATAAACGGACTGAGCTTGAGGAGTACATGGCCTTTAATAATCGTATTGTTGACCATGAGAAACTTGAACATAAGTTAAATGAAACTCTAAGACTATTAGCTCAAAAGGAAATTGACATAAAAGAAGGTTTA
>BQNB010058352.1:0-37793 GCA_026074375.1 Tanacetum coccineum | reverse complement strand
AATTGTACATAGTTGGTTAAAACTGAAAGGAACAAAAGTCTAAAGAAATGAATACCTCGGTTCCCGACGCGTCTCGTCGAGACGACACTTGTGTTTAAAGGCTGATAGGTATAATTGTCACACACGGGATCAAAACGAAGAATCCTAATACATAGCTTTCACCTGCTAAAGAAATAACAATGTAAACAAAACGATTCCAAATTTACCTTTAAACTAAGAAACAAACCAAATGAAAAACTTAAACTTGATTTGAACGTTTAAAAAATACCACACACCTTGCTACCACTGTAGGGCAGTTACGGAAAATAAAAGATATGTTGTAAGCATGCAATATTCATTTAGACAAAATCATCAGTCAGAAGATTGCAGCCTGCAAGTGATCACATATCATATTAGACCAATGTTCCTGCTACGGAACACAAACTAATGGAAGATAAAAACTAAGAAGTTCGTGATGGTGAATGCATTCTTTGCACCTGAATTGACACTATTTATAAAAAGGCGTGTCAAACACTATCGGAAAAACTCTTTACAGAGGGCACCCTAAAACTCTTCACAGGCGGCTGCACTTTTTCAACTACGAAAATCCAAACACTATTTTCTAAACATGTAAAGAGAGAATAGAGATTAGAGAGTACCATCAACGGTTGTGTTTTTTGTTTGCACAAATGAACCACAACTATATAAACAAAACCCACAAACCTGCAATCATCAAAATCACCAAAAGGATTACCAATTCAATCAAGATACAATTCAATCAAAATCAAAAAACTCAAAAGATCCTCGAACCAAACAAATTTATAAACCAAATTCAAAAAACCCTAAATTATATTAATACCCTAAATGATATTTACAAACTCAACACCATCTTCCATCTTCAAATGTTATGCCGTCGGCGGTCTTACTTCACTCTCATCACTCATCATAAAAATCATCTCGCACAGACCCATTCAGATTAAACATAATTAAACCCAACCCCATAAAATTCCAACTTAAACAGATTTCAGTTTAACAAAATCCTCAAAAACAAAACAAAAAAAACCCAAATCGATATTTGAAATTAAACAAAACTAAAAACAAACTTACTATAATTCATGTGCTGTGTGTGTGTTTCTGGACACGGCTTGATTTGTGTGTGTGCGTTTGTCTAAATCTGTGCATCTTCTGGGAGGGTAGATAGAATATTTAAGAAACACGTGGGTGGGAGAGACACGTGTTGAAGGTTTTATAATTTGAGAGAGAGAAGGGTAAAATATGAGGGAGGGTGGATGAGAAGCCAGGTTGGGTCAACAATTAATGCACCCAAGAATTATAAGGTTAGTCGGGTCAGCTTTGGATCGGGCCGGGACAAAAACAATAAATGTGCAACCAGCGTTTCCTGTTTTTGTAAGGTTTTATAATACGTGTTTCTAGTTATTTTAAAATCTAAACTATTGTAAATATTTTGTTTTTATAGATGATGGTGAAAACATTGCAAACGTACATTGTTTATCTCTACTACTTATAAAGGAAATTTGCCCAAACCTTGAATGTTCAACAATTGACCTTGAAACCTTGAAAATTGAATGTATTTTCGGAAATATTGAAAGTTGAAAGTATTTTCGGTAGTATTGAATCTATCTTTGGTAATGTTGAACCATCGTAAATCATTAGTTGTCCATCTATCAAAGCTTACTAAGGAAGCATCTTATAATTCGGCCTAACCTGTAACCCACCCCTTATTAACCTAATAACCTAATCTCACTAACTAAACCCACCCTCTCTAACCATACACCCACTGTCGCCGCCACTTTTGTTACCGTCTGCCAAACCACTAACCATGGTTTTGGTGGACTAGGTTGTTTCAGTGTGCTAGGTGGTTTTGGTGTGTTTGTGGTGGTTTTGAGTTGTTTTGGTAACTATGGTTTGCCTGAGGTTGTTTGTCTTAGATCCAAGGTACTTTCTGTTTGATCTAAAACATTGGGTGTTTACATCTATTAAAAACCACGACGTTATCTTGGTTCTTCATGCTGGTTAGGTCGTTTGGTTTGGGGTTTCAGAAGTGATGGATTCTAATGTCACAAACTTCAAAATAAGGGAGTCTGGCGGTGGACGGATATGCCAAATCAATTATGTAAGTTTATTAACCTAAATTTCTTTTAGGCTATAACTTAACATTGGTGTTAACTGAAGTAGAAGAATGGTTATTCAGATGGATTGTGTAATGGGTCAAGTCGGATAAAACATTAATTTATTGATAAACTTTTCGTCTAAAACTTTTTTTCTCCCTATTTTCACTGTTATAATTGTTTGGCTTGAATGCAAGTTTGTGAGGTGTGATAGATTTTGCAATAGAAACGTTTATGGTGTGTTTTGTATAGATTAAGTTGCGTATTGAAAAAACTTAGTACATACTCATATAGCGATTTATGTATACTGCGATTGAGATACTAACCTTTACTTCTTATAAACAGGACCCAAAAACACGAATTGTGGCAACTAGGCCGACCAGAAAAGCAATTCTTTTTGTTACCACCTCAGAACATGCTGACAAAGTGGAGTTTAGGAGACCTGAAGTAATATGGGTTTATAGCTGCTTATATATTGGTATTGTTTTCTATGCACACTTGAATCATCCATATGCTTATTGAAAACTAAATTAGTAGGTTGGTAATTGCTCGGTACCATTTGAATGTTAAAAAAGCGGATAGCGTCTTAAGTTAAATTTGTATCAATTGAATCTGTGCATTTTATTTTAAGTTTTTAAGGAATGTTTAATTTTGTTGGGTTATACCTATTGTGTTTTTTTTAAATCTTGATTATGTTCGTGTTTTAGGTTGATTGGTTTAAAGCACAGATTTTAAATTTATCAGCTTTGTTGAGGTACTTCATTTTTATTCTTATCTTTTAATTTGGAAAAATGATTAATTTTTAATTAAGGATAATGGCTGTGAAAAAGTTTTGATTTCGATGAGGTGTCATTTTATACACTTTTTTGGGGTCATTTAACCCCTTAAATAGTGCATTTGTGCCCAAAATAGGTACTTAATCGTTCTTTTTCAGGTATTTAGCATTTGGAAGGCAATTGAAGGAAATGCACGTGACTTGGGCTCATTTGGAGAAGAAACAGAAAAGACTACGAGACCTAACCAACATCTCTCAAGTTATGTTCTAGCGGTTTGCCCAAGATCTTGAAATATTCTCTTTATGACGGCGTCCGATTAAAATGCGACGCCGTCACAGCGATTTTTCTATATATACAAACTCGAAATTAGGGTTTTAAGTGTGTAACTTTAGAGTAAAAAAGGGAGACGAACCCTAGTTCATTGATCGCTTTAAGGACAATTTTAGGGGCTTCAAACTTATTGTAATCTTCAATTCATGTTTGTATCAAGTAGAGATTTATCTTAATCATGCAATATGTCTTGTTGTTTCATTATTTATTGTTTTTGCTTTATCTTTAACATGCTGGCTAAACTCACTATTGTGTTTTAGTTTTGATTGTAGAAACTAGAATGTAGATCTTAGTGGTGTTGCTTGTCTTGTGATGAATAGCCTGTTAGGATTTAGAAAACAGTTTTATGTCTGTATCGTTGTTGATTGTCTCGGGAAACTTGATTGTGTAGAAGGATACCATCCGGGGTAACGTTCTTCATACTACCTTGCCCCTTATATAGTTGATCCACTTTTAATATATTTCAAATGAATTTAATGTACTCTTAGGGGCCTTGTAATAGTCTTCATAGTACCTTACTTGTGCATTGTCCTAACGGAATATTAAATAGACGGCAGGTTCGTGTAATCTGTTAATGACTTAGGAAATATTTACATAGATCATCACAAGTGTGACAAAGCAGCAACACTAGGAGAAGCAATCTAAGGAGTAATATATGATTAAATGAATTTTTATTATATTGTTATCACCATCAGCGTAGTTTATTATTTAGTTTAATAGCTTAAAACCAAACCAAAACCTCTCAAATTATTGATTTTACGCTTTTATAAATATAAAATAGAAAATAATATTCTCTAACCCCTAGAATTATGTTAGTCCATGATCAAGCCTTCCACATATTCCCCTTAGAGACGATAACAACCCGAGTTCTTGCTATACTACTACTACAACGGTTAGGTTATTTGTAGGGAGTAGTAAAAAATTCTTGTAGAGTCCCTTAGACAAACCGCATCAAGGTTGTTGGCGCGTGGTTGGGGAATTGTTAGGTTTTGATCTAGTTTTGCTTAGTTCTACTTGCTTGAATCTTTTAAGTGATAATTTCATTTCGCATCATATTAGCTTTCTCGTTATTAGTTATCTTTTCTTTGTGTTTATTGTTTTTCGTAATCCTTTTCGTCAACCACCATGAGGAGACGGAATCTATCCGTACTTTTGGAGACCTACTCCAAACCTGCACGGAGGGCTACAGGGAATACCATTGCGCTCCCTGAATGAGAACAACGTGTTACCTCTTCGGTCGACACATCCGGTTTTTGAAAAACGGTGCTATTCTAGGACTTCGGTCTGAGGATCCAAAACCAACACTCAAAGGATTTTTAAAACTAGTTAGACTCACTTGACCTTGACGCGGAAAATAGGGAAAGAACGTTGTTGCTTATATTTCAATGTTTCCCTGCTGCGATAAAGCTAGCAATTGCTTGAACGTCTTCCTAGGCAGGATCCATAACACCCTGGGAGGATCTTACTACCCTGTTTCCCTTGCCAATTCTTTCCATCGGAAGGACGCAATACTTCCGACAATGTTTATCCTAATGTTCCAAACATCTGGAGAAACTCTATCTGACGTTGGCTGTTTCAAGGACTTACTACAAAAACTCCCTTCAATGGCATCGATCGTTGGCTTCAATCCAATTTTTTATTGAACATGTCTCCTTTATTTAGTGCGTGATTGACCGCGCGCCTAGTGGCAAACGTGCGCATTAAGAATGACGTCGAATCTTTGGGAAATCATTGAGAAACCTCGCTCTCTATGACCATTCGGGCTGGAATGACACAAAGGATTCGCCCAAACCAGTCAAGGTATTTCTAAACCTAAGGCACTCAAAAACCCTGACAAAAGACTTCTTGAGTGAGCTTGAAGATCAGATTAACTTCTTACTAAAGGGGTCACGACCGGCGCCCACACCGAGCTCAACACACACCCTTCAAGCTTACGTCGAAGCAGTCTATTCGAACTCTCATCCGCAAAACCAAAATAAACCGCCAAAACTGAACCCCTTCGCTTTTCGTGAACGTACATGTCTAAACCCTCAGCCACAAGAATTAGGAACCACATTCAAGGCTCGAGTACGAGACTACATGGCAGCACATACTAAACGAATAGAGAGATTCGAAAATGTCATTTTCAAGCAACGCGAGGAGATCAATGGTAGGATGACTGAAATGTTCGGGCTTCTTAAGGAACTTACAACCAGCAGGGCCCCTAAAAAAGTACTGATTAGATAAGAGACCAAATCCCTCGTCACCAAAAGCGTAAATTCCATCTCTCTCATCAGAAAAAAGGAAGAAAAAAATGACATAAACGACGTAGCAACCGACGATGATGGTAAAGAAACTGACGGACCAGATATGGAGGTGTTAGTAAAGGAGGCCAAGACAAATAATGGAGCTGAAAACGAGGCCAAAAACAAGTCGATCAAAAAACCCGAGAATGAAAAGTAGTGGAAGCACCCAGTTCCCGGCCTGTAGAGTATTATCTGAAGCATAGGATTAATGAAAAGATAATCAAGGGACTAGTTGATAATAATAGGTTTAATGACTCTCTGTCAGGAGCCCGAGTTGGAAAGAAAAAGGGAAAGACATATAATGTGTTACCTAAGGGGCCTGTTTATGAAGCGATCCTCAAGAAAAAGATAACAAAGAAGGAGGACATTAGAGAAAACTTTGAAATACCTTGCAGCATAGGAGGCTTTAAAAACTTGAACACCCTAGTCGATCAAGGGTCCGATGTAAACGTCATGCCCTACTCCACTTACATGAAACTTATCGACGAGAGGCCTGCTGAGACAAACATTAGACTTTCACTAGCTAGCCACTCGTATATCTACCCTTTAGGAATAGCTGAGGACGTATTAGTTGAGATCGCTGAACATGTGTACCCCGTGGACTTTGTGATTCTGGACATTAAGGAAGACGAAAAGAGGCCTTTCATCAAAGGAACACCATTCCTAACGACAGCCAAGGCCGTGATTAAGTTTGACAAGGGCACCATAACTCTAAGGTCTGGAAAGAGTAAGATAAGTTTCCATAGGATACCCGAATCCCCCGGTATAATAGAGAGAGGAGTTAAGAACGACATAGAACTTATAGCCCCCACTATGACTGTGAATAAGCTAGTTCTAGAATAGGAAGAAAGGATAAGACTTCACCAGGAAAAGGAAATGGAGTTTGACTGATGGAGAAGCAAGAAACTTTTAAAAAATTGAACATCCCGCACTCACAAAAGTTGACATATGATAAATGGGACGAGAAGAGAATTCCACGTAAGGACGTGACTTTGCGTCTGCTACAAGACCGTAAATAAAGAAACGCGCATTTTGGGAGTGCAACCCAATATTTATATATTCCCGCAAAATAGGAGTGTCATGTGTAAGTCTTTTATGTATGTTTTATTATGTTTGAATTAGTTTTGTAATTCATGATTTGCTTGATTGAAACTTCGTCATAATTGCAATCAAAAGTATTATTGGCAACAAAATAAGTAGTAGGGGAATTATATGGATTTTAGAACAAATCAAACATTTGCTAAATAAATTGACTAGAAAAATACGCGTCAGTTTTGAGTCAAATGAATTGAATTGTTAATCTTAGGTTTTTATATGCACCTTTTTGTATAGGAACAAAACATTATAAACGAGTGCAGGAAATTTTTCATCAAAAACAAAAAATTCGTTTTCACAGAGTGTGGAGACGGCGTCATGATTTACACGCGACGCCGTCACCACGACACTTGTGACGGGGTCAGGATATTCCTAACGGCGTCAAACGCCCAGTTACAAGAAAACTCGAAAATTTTAAGTATTTTTTAAAATAAAACTTGTACAACACTGAAGAAAGTTATAATTCTTTTATAAACCTACAAAACCCTGGGTTTAACAATCTCTCATCCTATCATTACTCTTAAATAGAGTCAACCCAAATTTCACATTGTATATTATAAAACGTACATTTTTTATGCTTGGTATAGTTGTACTTTGTCATTGATTAACAGGTTATATTTGATAGAAGAACTGGAAGTTCTTAGGAAGTTTCATTAGATGATTCTTGGAGGACGATTTAACCAGTTATCGCATGTTTATTCTCTAATATTGAGCAAACCACTGGAGTACTAGTTTCTTTTACTTGTTTTCTTTTCCTTTTATTCGTTTTTATGGGTACTTTTAAGAACATTGGGGGACAATGTTCAACTTAAGTGTAGGGGGGAAATAAGCCTTAGAAACTATTCCTTTATTTTTCATTTGCTTTGTCCTTGAAATGATGGGTAATATATCAAAACATAGCATAAAAAGGTAATTTTAACCCAAATTTAAATTTTTTATGACATATAACGACGAAAACCGAGTATTAATAGCGTCTCATAGATAGGAATGTGTATGACTAGCATAAAAACCCTCAGATTCCACCCCAAAAATGTGAGGTTCGCCTTTAGATCTATAGGAATTCGGGTATCCATTATTATTACCCAAGATACTTTATAACTTTAACTTACTCGAGTTACGGAGTGAGCAGTCATGTGTATCTATTCCGTCGTTATGGATGTGTATATAAGGGCTTTGTTACCTTTTCTGGAGTCATTTGAGAATCGTATTAAATTATATGAAGTGTACCAGTTAGTATATAAAATTCTAGAACTTGATTTGTTAATCATCCCCGAGACCGCATAGTGGAGTATTAGGATTTGCTAGATAAGAGGCACTAGGATTAACCCATGTTTTAAACCTGTAATTGTTATGATGGTCACACCGATCATATAACTATCCCATACCCTTGCCATGCACTCATTTTTAGTGCAGGATACCCCTAGTACAACCCTCTGAGCCTATCCTTTTTCACGGTTCTTGTAATTTTCTGATTAAGACGGACTACTAATGAAGAGCATTGTTAACCCTTAAACCAATCATTACACCCAAATCGCCTTAGCCTACCTTGTATGTACTCACTTTTAGTACATTATTATGTTTAACCCAAGTTAATTATTAAGTACACGGTTGCTAAGTCCTTATCCCTGTAAATACTGTTTTGGGACAATTGGGATTCATGATAGTATTTATTTTTCGGAAGAATGGGGAAGAAAAGTTAAGTTAATACCCCCATACGTTTCTCAGATGATCTCTATATTATTTTGATCCACCTCAAATCGGGTCATTAGTTAGATTGTAAATATCGAGTATGTAAAAGCTCAAGTGTAGGGGTACGTGTTATAAACCCCATGTTATGATGTATTTGTTATTAAAAAAACAGAAAAGAAAAAGAAAGAAATGAGTAGAGTTGTGTAGAGTATTTATATCGTTCGTCGAGTCTTGGCTTACAACCAAACCACGTTTATTTCGGTAAAATAAATTATTCTAACCCTTTCCACTCCAAATACACCCAAAGCCACCCCAATGTTAATCCCATCCGTTTCCCCGTTTCCATTATACTTATCTTTACACCAAACCCCATAACCCTTTAAAAGAGACTCTAGATTAGAAATGAATAATGTGTGCCTAGCGGTGGAGGTTGATCCTTTACCAAGCCTATGGTAATTCCATGTGCAAAGACAAGTAATTGAGTGTGAATTTCCGTTTCCCCATTATGTTATAAATAATTAAATACACCCGAGGAAAGATAGAATCCTAAACACTTATGTGAGGTGCTAGTATATGCTTTCCGTGCTTTTAATTACGAGGTCTAGAAGGTTGTGTTGTAAAATACTTTTAAAGAGTAGGTTAAATGACCCTAATACTGCTATTGTCTAGGTAGAAAAGCCTATTTGCTTGAGGACAAGCAAATCCCAAGTGTAGGGGTATTTGATGAGGTGTCATTTTATACACTTTTTCGGGGTCATTTAACCCCTTAAATCGTGCATTTATGCCCAAAATAGGTACTTAATCATTCCTTTTTAGGTATTTATCATTTGAGAGGCATTTGCGAAATACACTGAACTATTGGGCTTCCCCCCCCCCCATGGGGGGACCACCCCCCCATTTGGAGAAGAAACAGACAAGACTACGGACCTACACCAACATCTCTCAAGATTATGTTCTCAGCGGCTGGAGACGACGTCACAAGATACACGTGACGCCGTCACAATTCACTCCACGACGGTGTCACAACATCTCACGACGGCGTCAGCTCGCACGACCCAGCCCAAGATCTAGAATATTCTCTTTCATGATGGCGTCACGATTAAAATGTGACGCCGTCGCAGTGATTTATCTATATATACAAACTCAAAATTAGGGTTTTAAGTGTGTAACATTAGAGTAAAAAAGGGAGACGAACCCTAGTTTGTTTGACAGCTTATTAGGACAATTTTAGGGCTTCAAAACCCTATTGTAACTCCTTCAATTCATGTTTTAATCAAGTAAGATTATCTTAATCATTCAATATGTCTTGTTGTTTGATTATTTATTGTTCTTGCTTTATCTTTAACATGCTTGGCTTTAAACTCCCCTATTGTTTCATTTTATGATTTATGAAACCAAGAATGTATAATCTTAGTGGTGTTGCTTCTTGATGGAATATGCATGTTAGGCTTTTTAGAAACCAACTTTTGTCTGTATCGTTTGTTGTTATGTCTAGCGAAACATGAATTGTGTAAAAATACCATCGGGAAACAAGTCTTCATACCTACGCCCTTATATATTTGATCCACATTTAATATATTCAAATGAAATTTAATGTACTTCTTAGGGCCCTTTTAATAGTTTCATAGTAGCCTTACTGTTGCGTTGTCCAAACGGAATTAATTAAATATGACGGCATTTCGTATAATCTGTTCATGACTTAGGAAATAATTACATAGATCATCACAAGTGTGACAAAGCAGCAACACTAGGAGAAGCAATCTAAGAAGTAATACATGATTAAATGAATACAATCTTTTTATTATATTGTTATCACCATTAGCGTAGTTTATTATTTAGTTTAATAGCTAAAACTAACCAAACCTCTCAAACATATGATTTTACTGCTTTCTTATAAATATAAAAATACAAAAATAATCTTCTCTCAACCCCTAGAATTATGTTAGACCGTGATCAAGCCTTCCCAACCTATTCCCCTAGAGAACGATAACAACCCCCGAGTCTTGCCTATACTACTACTACAACGGTTAGGTACTCTGCCTAGGGAGTTGTAAAACTTCTTGTAGAAGTCCCTTACGACAACCGCATCAGATTTTCAGGAAGGCATGCCATGTATAAAAATTTATGTTGTTGTTTTCTTGATTGAAAGTTATTTTTTTAATCACAATATCGATTGTTTAATATTACAGATGAGTCGTTTGATGTTGTTATAGAGAAATGAACTATTGTAAAGTAACGTTTTTTCAAGATATTTTGATATTATATAAGGTTATGAGTTGTGTGATCACTAAAACGTTTAGCGTTAGGAATTTTGAGAAGTCAAGTTCATTTATCTTTATCGTTTAAAGATGATATAATAAGCTAATAAGCAACTCAAATAAGCTTTTCCCAAACAACCTCTAGAAATATTCTTTTTTACTAAAAGTATATGATTTCTTAATAAGCTGAGCTAAAGCCCCCGTAAGTATGTATCAGTGGAGGTTGGATAAACAAGAGTTTATACAGTAGGTTGTGTTGTTATTAGGGGTTGTTCGGATGGTGTCTTATTAGGCGTTGTTAATGATTGTTACTAGGGGTGTATGCGTCTTTTAGGGGCTGTTATTCAACAACCACCCAATAGCCAAATTTCATATTTCAACAACCATTCGACTCTTATTAGGGGCTGTTTGGATGGCGTATTGTTAGGGTTGTTATTGGCTGTCATTAGGGGCAACTACTAGGAAGTCGTCACAGCTTTTTATTTTGTAATAGTAAAACATCGTGCTTTGTATCGTAAGTCTTTAGTGGTTAGCTACTACTACATTCATAAACCTCAAATGTGGTTTACTTTTAACTAAGGAGTGTGACTAACCGCAAAAACACAACTACATATTCAAACTTCTGTAGTGTGTTTTGTTACATCTAATTCTTCGATTCTGATTATTTTCTATAATATAATCACTTTGAAAACACAATGGCATACATCTCTGAGTTGATCTGTCTTAGTTGATCTGATCTGGATGTTGTATGTTTTGTGGGTTATTTGTTGCAGGGAAAGGTTAAAGACCTTGAGGCAAAGGGGCATACAGATACTGTGGATGAGTTGTACTAGGATCCTAAATATTCTGATCTAATTTCCACTGAATTGGTTGACGTTAAATATCTGTCGTTTTAGGTATTGGCTTTATTATCATCTATTTAGTTTCATATATACTACCAAGAACTTTATTTATTGCAACCTAGGTTAAAAATTCATTGAATGTCGTTTTCTCGTTTTCAGAGAGATGGAAGAATTGACTATATTTATCAAGGGAGCAATACGCGATGCGACGATGCCTTTACATGCATATGAAGTTATGAACTAATCCAGGTAATAAACACCATATGTTAAGTTATATATTTAGCCACATATATATTTGCGAATATATAATACTAACATATGTATATGCTAGCTGAGATTGTGATGTACCATTTAATTATGAATACTGTCATATCGTAATTATGTGATGGTGCTAATGTCCAAGAATTGGTTATTGATTTAGGAAATTAGCTTAAGCACTGATTTAGGCGTTAATGTCTAGGAATTGATTTCTCTATAGGATGGTTCCAAGTTTGAAATATGTTGGGTGCATAGTTGTTGCGAGTCTTAGTCTAAGAGGGTGTTTGGGATTGCATTTATTGATTGACTTTTGAAAAACGCAAGTAATCTATTATTGGGGTTTAGGGAAAAAAAGGTTAAAATCGATTATTTGCTTTTAGATAACTTCAAACCTCACTTCTCTGATGATGCCAACATCGACCATTTAACTGTGATGTTACCTGTGATCTTTAATCCTTTTGCATCAAAAGTCAAGTGGACTCTAGACTTCCACAATGGTAAACTATCTTCTCAGTTAACAAATTGATTGTGAGATGTTGTTGTGTAACTTAGTCCATTTGTGCTACATTTGAGTTCACCATCTTTCTGGTAGATAGTTCGTCTTACTACACATTTTTAGCTCCTTATAATGTACTCAAGTATGAAAATCATATTAGATCATATGGTACTGTATCAACTGTGTTCCTACGCGCTGCAAATCAAGATTTACATATTTGGAAAATATTAAAATAGAATAACAATATATTGTGTTGAATTTAAACAACTGAATATCACCTCTATTTAATTAATATCTGCAAATGTATGACATTTATTTAATAAATTAAATACATTCAAATTATGAATTCTATTAGCTTAATAAAAATTTATGTTATTAGATACATGTGTGTGACTCAACACTTACCTGGTCATCAAAATCCTAACAATAACAGCATTAACCATCAAATTTAAATAATAGGTTGGTCATTTGCTTCACTTAACTATAGAATTATGGAGTTGTAAAAGCTAAGCTACAGTAGGATAGGTACCAAGTAAAATTTGCGTTGCGTCTTGTTTTTTTTCAGTTGGGTAGTTAGTTACATAATTAGATTTTGTAAATATTTCAGGTGGATGTGACAATTTCGTTTAAATCAAAGAATTTGGAAGAGGCTGCGGTATTGGATGCGACTTCTGTTGATCCACAAGAACTTTGTACTGAAAGGGTTGCATCAGGCAAGGGTGCGTTCGGGCTTTTTGGTTAGTTGGTGACGAATTATAAAGACTTGGAAGAACATGCCGCGATTTTCTTTAATGTGTTCCAAAACCAAAATGGGGATACTATGTGCTAATGTGTAGCGATCTTAGCAGGTTTGTGATGATGGACCTTAGTTTTTTGTACAGATGGCAATTACTTAACTTTCTAATTGATTTGTAACCATTTATTTGTTTTCGTTTAATAGATCTATGGTTAGGAGAAACATGGACACGACAAGTTTTGGTGCTTTTTCATCCGCTTGGAGATCAGTTTCTTAATCTATGAAGCACATTTCTAAAGTTTCACGGGTTTGCTTCTATCACCCTTTCTGTCACAAATGAGGGCATCTTAATCAAAGCCTTTATTTTTTTTCCGCAAGTTAGCCTGCAAGTCTGCAATCAATTACAACACTGAGTTTAAAAAGGTTATGTTTGGTTACCAGGTCACTTTTATAGTACGTGTTAACACAAGCTTAAGAAAACACCTTGAAAAGGATTATTAGCTTTTCCAAGATACAATAAGCTATCCACCACTTAAACAAAGGTTTACCAAACACCCCCTATATATACATAGTCAAAAGTTCATCATTGTTGTTCTACAAAGTTGGTTGCTGAAGTTTATTGTCTTAGTAGTATAACATTCTAGAATGTAAATTTCATTGTAAATTGCTATAGTGTGGTTGTCTAAATTTAATCATATATTGAATCATTATTTGTTGTTGTTTTGTCAGTTTTTGAAACGGAGGGTTGTTTGGATTCTGTTTCAGATTCAACGAGACTACAAAATAACTGAAGAACTTTTGAGACATAAAAAAGATGGTGTATGTCCTGTTTTGGTTAAGTTGCAGTAGCGCCAAATAAAATATACCCCAAGACTTTAGTAGTGGGTTCAATTTGGAAGCATCTAACTGGAAGATTATTGCTTTTTCCCCCTCTTTGGCTATCTACGAGTTAGCTTTCAATTGTGGTTGTGATTAGTTTACACAAGTAACTTGACATATTCCATTACATATTTACAATAAATGCGAACGATTACATAAAATGGACTTTGTTGAATGTTAGTAGCGTATAGAGAAAAGTTAGACAAGTAAAGGCTCCAAGAGTTAGGCGTAATCATTTTTCTAAGTAAATTTTTTACTCTTTATTGCGTTTCTGATGCATATGTTTCCTTTTCATGCGCTCTTAAAACAAGATGTAGACATGTAGTTGATGTTAAAGCAAGATTGTATTTTGATGTACGATTGTTGTGGTTTGTTAAAATAATGAATATCAGTGTAATTGTTGAGGTTCGATAAAGAAACTTTTTTAATAAGCAAACCTCATAAACGTATAAACTTTTATTTGATAAAACACAATAACCAAAGTTCGCCGTAGCGAGGCGCGGGTTTTTAAATCTTGTTTTGAACGTTACACGAAAACGTACCACAATATTGCATACCCTTAATTATCGACCGCTAGGGATTCTTTGTGCGTACACGGGTATTCGCCTATTATATATAAAAGAAGAACCATATTTTTTTGAAAGTGAAAAAAAAACTAACTAAATTATATATGGAAACTATAAACTTATATAATTATTTTTGTTTATAACTCGTTTTATTTTCTTTCAGTTTAAATAGTGTTTAATCAATGTTTTGTAAAACTGGATCTTTAATCGACCCGATCGAGTCACTGGATTACCGGTTCAACCGGTTCGACCATCGGGTCAACCCGGTGTACCACAACACAAAAATAAAATTTATATATATTTGGAAAATGATACAAAAAAAGTATATACATATATGTATCTCAAAAACCGGGTTGACCCGGGTCACTTCAAACCCGGCGGGTTTAACTGGGTTTCGAAAATATAAAAAACAGTTTAATTTGACCCGCTTTTTTGAGTGTGACCGGTACCGGGTCGAACCGAGTTTAAAAACATTATGTTTAATCTCAAATCATTAAACTTTTATTACTTTTCGTTTATAACCATAAACCTTTTTTATCCCTATAACTATCTACCGATTAGAATTTTCGCTGCTATGCGCGGGTACTCGCCTATTGTGAACGTTACACGAGAAACGTATCACAGTATTGCATATCGTTAATTATCGGCCACTAGGGATTTTCCATACGTGCACGGGTATTCGCCTAGTGTTATAACAAGGGGTAATATTTGGTATACCATTGGCAGCTACGTTGTGAATTTAAGGCCAAAAAAAAAAATCACGGCCTTTATGTGAAGATACACTTATGTGTAAATAATCGTGAAACAAATATGTATCAAGGAGTCGTACACAAATGAATATTTTGTCAATAAATAGTTGTGGTACGAGGAAAAGAAGAAAACGCATGTGGATAAAGGACCTTTGCCTTAAACACAATGTGCATTTTCTTGGGATTCAAGAATCAAAAATGACTCGTCTTGAGCTATTTCGAATTAAATCTATGTGGGGTAACTATGCTTTTGATTATGCTTGTAGTATGGCTCATGGTCTCTCAGGTGGTCTTATTTCTATATGGGACCCCAATATGTTCTCTAAGAATTCTATTTGGTGTGACGACTCGTTTATTATTATCAAAGGGAATTGGAAGAATGTAGTAGGAGACTGTTTCATGGTGAATATTTACGGCCCACAAGATCATGTTTCTAAACTTGCCTTATGGAATAGACTCACAGACTTCATGCATCACCATAATGGCTCCTATATTATGTTTGGAGACATGAATGCTGTCAGAAACGCACAAGAAAGGTTTGGTACTACTTTGAATAGTATTGAAGCTGATCATTTTAACTCTTTCATTGATTCCACAGGTTTAGTCGATCTTCCTATTGGTGGTCGCTCTTTTACTTGGATGAATAAAGCAGGTACTAAGCTTAGTAAACTTGATCGCTTCCTTATTTCAGAAGATGTGACTATTCGGCTCCCAGATGTTCGGATTACTGCTCTCGATAGGTTATGGTCTGATCATAACCCTATCCTTCTTCATATTGACAAAACTGATTTTGGTCCCACTCCGTTCAAATTGTATAACTCATGGCTTCTGAGAGATGGTTTTGATAACCTCATTAAAGAGGAATGGGAATTGCTTGATTCTAATCTCAAATGTCATGAAAAGTTTCGCCGCCTCAAGGATAAGATCAAACAATGGAGCAACAACATCAAGACGTTGGAAAGAAACAGAAAAACCGTGGCTCTTGAGGAAATTAATTCAATTGAGAAAAGGATTGATGAGGGATCCGCTATGCCTTCCGACAATGATCACCGCCTCATCCTTCTTCAAGAAATTGAAAAGATCGATAAGTTTGCTTCAATGGATATTATTCAAAAAGCTCATGTCAAATGGGATATAGAAGGGGATGAAAATTCCAAATTCTTCCATGGGCTCATCAACCAAAAAAGGCGGAATCAGATGATCAATGGGATTATGGTTGAAGGAAATTGGATCACGAACCCTTGTTTGATCAAGGATGCCTTCCTTCAATTCTATAAAAGGAAATTCCAAGCTCAAGATTCACAGGTTATGTTCTCTAACCTTCCTCATTCTCATTCCCTTAATTGCATGGATCGAGAAACTCTTGAAAGACAGGTTACCCTTGAGGAAATTAAGGAAGCCGTTTGGGATTGTGGAAGTAGTAAAGCTCCGGGCCCGGATGGTTACTCTTTTGCGTTTGTGAAGAAGTATTGGGGCACTATTCAGAAGGATCTATATGATTTTGTTAACTTATTCTTTGCTTCTTGTGTTATGCCTAATGGTGCTAATTCTTCGTTTTTCACCCTTATCCCAAAGGTCAACAACCCTACCTTAATCACTGACTTTCGCCCTATTTCGCTTATTGGTATACACTATAAGATCATTGCCAAGATTTTAGCTAACCGTTTATCTAAAGTGATTGACAAGATTGTTAGCAAGGAACAGTCGGCGTTTATTGCTGGTCGTCAAATTCTTGATGGCCCCGTTATTCTAAGCGAAATCATTGAGTGGTATAAAAAACGAAAAAAGAAGCTCCTCATTTTTAAAGTGGACTTTGAAAAGGCTTTTGATTCCATAAGCTGGAATTACTTGATTCACATTCTCGACAGTTTTGGATTTGGTAATAAATGGTGCTCTTGGATTAAAGCTTGTCTCAATTCTTCGAGAGCTTCTATTCTTATTAATGGTAGCCCTACGTCTGAGTTTTCCATTAAGCGTGGTCTTAGGCAAGGAGATCCTCTATCTCCTTTCCTTTTCATCTTGGTTATGGAAGGTCTCCATAATGCTTTTGAGGAAGCAGTGGGAAATGGTTTGATTACTGGTGTTAATATTAAGAATTCTACTATCAATGTTTCCCATCTTTTCTATGCAGATGATGTGATCATTACTACGGATTGGAATGCTAAAGACATGGATAATATCATTCGTGTTCTCCATGTTTTCTATCTAGCCTCGGGTCTCAAGATTAATATTCACAAGTCTAATATTTATGGTATTGGGGTTAATAAAGATGAAGTTTTAAGTATGGCTAGCAATGCTGGTTGTATTGCAGGTGATATCCCTTTCAATTACCTTGGTCTCCCCATTGGTTCCAATATGAAGTCTATTGCTAGCTGGAAGACGCTTGTTGATCGTTTTCATATGAGGCTTTCCTCTTGGAAAGCTAATCTTCTGTCGATTGGGGGTCGTCTGACTCTTATCAAGTCTGTGCTTGGTAGTCTTGGTATCTACTATCTATCGATTTTCAGAGCACCCGAATCGGTCCTTCAAGACCTGGAAAGAATTCGGGCTAAATTTTTTTGGGGTGGTAATAAAGATAAAAACAAAATGGCTTGGGTCAAATGGCCAATTATTCTTAATTCTTTCGATAAAGGAGGGTTAAACATTGGCAGTCTTAAAGCTTTCAACCTTGCTCTTCTTCAAAAATGGCGTTGGAGGTTGCTTTCTTCCCCAAACGCCCTTTGGGTTCAGGTCATCAAAGCTTATCATGGTCAAGAAGGAGGTTTCGATACAAATGGTTGTAGCTTCAAGGGCATTTGGGCTAACATTGTTGGAACCTCCAATTTTCTCCACTCGAAAGGTATTATCTTATCTAACACTTTTCGTTTTAAAGCAGGTTGTGGCACTCGTATTCGATTTTGGAAAGATATTTGGGTAGGCGAGACTCCTCTTTTTACAAGGTACAATCGGCTCTATCATCTTGATCAAGACAAAGATTGTCTTATCATTGACCGTATTAATAATGGGCAATGGTCTTGGAATTGGTCTCGGACCAATCTTGGTGTTAGAAATCTTGCCTATTTATGTGACATGTTAAATGAGATCGGTCAACTAAATATTGATGTCAATGAAGATACTTGTACTTGGAGTCTTGGTCCTAATGGTACTTTTACCGTTAAGGATGCTCGTTATAGGATTGACCAAAATATCCTTCCCACTCTTGCTCATGCTACTACTTGGGATAAATCTATCCCCCGGAAGGTCAATGTGTTTATGTGGAGGCTTTCCTTGGACCGACTCCCTCATAGATTGAATCTCTCTTCGCGTGGTATGGATATTCCGGCCATCTCTTGTCCTTCTTGCAATGCCAATGTTGAATCTGCTAATCATGTTTTCTTCGAATGCGACATTGCTACCGATATGTGGAAGCTCGTTTTTAGATGGTGTGATATTCCTCTTTTTCAAGCTTCTTCTTGGGATTCTTTCAATGATTGGATCATCTCTTGGCATGCTTCTAAAGAGAAAAAACACAGGTTCTATGTTATTACTACTTCGGTTCTTTGGTGGCTTTGGAGATACCGAAATAGCGTCACGTTTAACTCTCAACCGTTGAGGAAAAGTGATCTATTCGATAATGTTCGTTTCTCTTCATTTTCGTGGCTTCACAATAGGGACCATATGAAGTTATCTTGGAATGACTGGCTTATGTATCCCCTTTCGATCACGCGTAATGGCAATGGTTAGAGCTGCTTTTGGTTTTTTCCTGAAGCTGGCGTTCAAGTTCGCTGGGTTGGCGTACCTGTACGCCAAGGTTTTTTCGTTTGGCATCTTCGTCGGTTTTGAGGATGGTTCTTCTTTTCATCATTCTCTCGGGACTTGTTTGGGGTTTCATCAAAATCCATCCCGAAGTGAAAACCGGTGGCTCGGCCTCCGGGATGGGGGGTTTTTCTTTTGCCGAAGTGAAAACCGATCCGTCGGCCTTCGTGTCAAAAGTTTTTTCATCCCTTTTGATTCCCTCGCAGTTAAAGTCTCGGGATTTTACCATTTTTTGATGTTATGTATTTCTCTTTGTTGACTCTATTGTACTTTAAGTTTCTAGCGTCTTGCTAGTCTTTTTTTTATATATTCCATCTTTGCCGTTCAAAAAAAAAAAGGAGTCGTACGATAATTGTGTGTGTCGTAAAAGATGCATTAATTCAAGTAATGATATGTTGTTTGGTTTATTTCATGTTCGGAAAGTTATAATTAATCTGGAAAAAAACGGTGATATCTATCTTTTGAGTAGGGACGGAGTCAGTATCAAATATGATTGGGTTTAAAAAAAAATTTAAACGTAATTTAATAGAGTTAAAAAGTGAATTAAAACGAAGACATTAAGACTAGAAACTCGTTTCGCTGGACCGGGTGCATTTAAGATGTATTTGATAAAAATCAAAGTTTTTAAAAAAAATTAACTATATCAAAAAAATCCATAGGTGTCCCGGGCATCCATAGAAACCCCATGGCTCCGTCCCTATCTTTGGGTAAACTTTATTTCTTACACGTAATGTTGTATGCTCAAATATGTGGTGCCCAAGTCGAATCAACGAATCATCTCATGTTTTCTTGTTTTTTGGCGTCTGAATTGGTTCGAAGGGTGATGAATTGGTGGGGTATTGGATATTTGGAGTTAGGTTCCTAATTTCCTATGTCGATTGGCCGGTCCCCGCCTCGGACAGTTGTCATCCTTACTCCTTTAGGGTTGTTCATTCGATAAAAGAATCAACTATTTCGTCGATGAACTATATACGATAGAGGCTTAGGAGTGCGACTTGCTAGCTTGGAGCCTTGGACCACTCATTTTCACACACATATCTTCTTACAACGAATTATCACTAGTGAGCTAGAAGACTTTTGTGGATGATGATCAATCCTAGCTAGGATCGTGTAAAATGCGAGGTAATCGAAGAAACTAGACCATGGCCCCGCTGATAGAGAAGTAAATTAAAACAATGGGTCCGTCACGAACTACCTAGAAGCAATAGTATAGGACTACAGTTGGCTAAAACGTGATACATTTTAAAGAGAAACATTAATTGTGTGATAGTTAAATAAATGGTATTATGAAAGCAAAATAGATATGTTAAGAAAAAAGGGCACCACGCAGATGCACTTAATTAGTGCCTACTAAATGTACATGTCAATTGACAATAATAATAATTCAAACAAAGAATCAACAGTCGAGCGAAACCTATCTGATCAAACGAGAATAATAACACCTGATTAATAAATTATTGATTGCTTCGTCAACAAATAAATAATACTTTAATGATATTATAATCTTTATACAATTTATATAATCGAGCACATCCACTGACAATACAACTAATACATGCGTATCATCAATCATTCATACTTTGATGAAGACGTGAGATCGATTAAATGACGTGCTAACTACAAGAAGTTCATGAACAACCTAGGCCAACCTGCACTGATTTTCGTCACACGTTCTACTTCATTCGAGCATGTAGACGATGTTGTTGTCGTTGTACCATGCTCAAAACTAACGCGACCATCGTCATCACCACTTCTAGCAGCCGCTGCAGTTTGTTTAGGACAAAGGAAGAAATTTCGGAACCTAAGTCAATTCAATTTTCTCATCTGCTCCAAACCTGTCAGATCATCAATAATATCAAAAAAAACTACTTCTCAAAATCCAATCAAGTAGGTTGATTTACGTAAAGGCATAAGCATGTGGTGTATGTAACATGTATCTGTAGGTGATTTAATTTGACTTTCCTATAAGAATCTTTATTGAGAAACCAATAAAAAAGTAAAGATAAATGTTGTAACTTCATTGTGCAAGCTAAATTGCGAGTAATGAAGACCAAAATCAGAAGGATCAAGAGACGATAAAATCGGTCGTCTGCCTTCTTTCGAGTATTGTCGTAAAGCATCTGCCACAAGATCCCTAACACTCAAATTCGGTGATATTATAACTTGCACTGGACCTAAGCTTCTTTGAACCGTAACTTTAAGTAACAACTTTGTTAACTTCGGACGCAACATATCCATCGACGAAACATTGGAAACTAAATCTGGAACAGTCTTGGGTCTCCTTAGTTTCCCTACGAACATGTCTTCAGCAGCATGACCACTAAACGACATAGATTTGTCTGATAATCTGGCGTTGTTCTTGCTCTTGTTGTTCGTGTTTTTGTCTTGGTCTTTTCGGCTACTAATCTTCTTAGTCGACGACATCGATAAGTCGATAATCCTACTCTATAGACTATAGTTTGTGATTCATAACAAGGTGGATACGTGATTCAGTGATTGTATATATAGTAGATGATTGGTTTACGTTTATTAATTACGGGTTATTGGCGGTAGAGAATGTTTTTTACGTGGAGGGAATGTTGGATGACCGGCTATGGGCGGTTTGTCACGAATTTTTATTGGGTGATTGATTGATTCTATTGTGATAAGATTAATGCAATTTGTGTTTGCGTAGGACTTGACCTTTATTTCCGTTTGATATTAAAGAATGACAAGTCGTAATCGAATTACTAGTAGAAAAATAAGGTTGTTACTCGGATAATTTTTTAATTTTATATCAAATAAAACGGTTGAGATTCCTTACTCTTTATGTTTACGTTATCTGTTATTTGTTATCTGTGTTTGGTGAGTTTTTAACAAATGTATGCGTCTTATTAGGGCTTTAAATGAACCGGACGAACACGAATGAAGTCTTATTCATGTTTGTTTATGTAATTTTAACCAGATAAATAGACAAACACGAACATTTAAACGGACAAATTTTCTTGTTCATGTTCGTTTATTAAGAAAATGGTTGTTCATGCTCGTTCACTAATAAACTAAACAAATCTTAAACGAACATTAACGATCAAACATAAATAAACGTAGAAAAAACATAAAATTTGTCAAATTATGCATAATGTTTTGTTTTATAAGTGTTTTTTGTTTAAACATATCAGTTTTAAAAGTATACCATTAAAAGATATGATATACGAACATAAACAAATAAATGAACATAAATGAACGTTAATGAACGCATAATCAAACGTTCACGAACATAAACGAACGGACGTGACTTTTGTTCATTTTTGTTTATTTTCGTTCATTTAACTAAACGAACGTAAAATAATGTTCATGTTCGTTTAGTTAATAAATAAACGAACATAAATAAACTTTTTACCGAAGAATTTATGAAATATTCACTAAACGTTTAGTTCGTTTACAGCCCTAAGCTTACTTAAATAATTTTGTGATCTTTTTCGGTCATTCTTTGACCGGCCGATAATTATATTATCTCTTATAATAAGAGAAAAATATCATATAACAATTTATCTTTTTATTCATAAATAGTATAGCTCATTGAAAAATTGAATCCAAACAATTGGATAATAAAAATAATTAAATTGTTTAGGTCTAACTTTTAATAAAATCAATGAAGAATATGGTGAAGAACAAATAATAAAAATACACATGGCTTTGTGAATTTTATTTATTTCATTTTGAACTTAAATGTAAATAAACGATGTATTCATATTGGTTAATATAATTTACAACGAAACTTTACATTTTTATAAAAAGGCTAACATTGAATCTAATTTTATGGACTTAATTGTATAATCATCAATTTTCATAAACTTAATGAAATTTATATATTTAATAGATATCACAAGTACTTTAAAACTTTTTTAACTGTAACTATTTTTATCATTATTATTATTATTGTTATCATTATTATTATTTTGTTGATCGTAATACTAAAACGGCTTAAACATACACCTTATAAATATCCAGATAAAGCATGTGCTATTAATTGTATGAACCCGATAAATTATAACATATATAAACACTTATATTTATTAAATTTAAATTATGTTAAAATATTAAATTAAACTACTTACATAATAATATTTAAAAATTTGATCATACTTTCAAACCGAAACGAATATAGTTGAAATGTTTTTATTAATTATAATAATTGTCCGAACTTAATTCATGTTACATAACTCGTGTGTACACAAGTTAAAAATTATAATGCGTCTAAACTTAAATAACTTTAATGGTAATACCAAGAATCAATAGATCCACTGGATTATAAATATCTAAATGAAAGCAAGAAAAGTTTGTTCTTTAAAGTTATCTCTCAATTTGCACATATATAATTCATTTCTCCTATGACTTTTAGTTAGCGTTTTATCACTTTTAGTAATACCAAATGTATGTTGTATGCCTCAGAAATCTTAATGAAACCTAATGAAGTGTGGAAAGTGATTTTTAGGAATTATGGACGCTAAACGAGAGTTTCAAGTAAGTTACTATAATCCTAAACAGCAGCTGACGCCCTGATGACGCTCCAACGCGTGGTCAGCGCGCCAGGGACTACCCAATCTTCATTCTCAAAGTGTAGATCTCCTTTTTCCCTTTCCGTGGCCTTTTGAATCAACTAAATATGATTTCGGACGAAGAAGTTATAATCAAAATACTAAAACATCTTCTAAAAATTGATTTCTTCTTTTGGGTTTAGTTGTTGATGGGTTTTATGTGTTATTAAAGGCCTAAAGCTTAAATTATGATGTATTCAAGTTATAAGAGTTGTAAAAACATAAATATATTTTCAAAACACATGCCATGCAATTTTAGTCTCACTTTATGTTAACAAGGTTTAGGTTTCTAAGTTCACCTAACTTTGAAGTGGTGACAAAAATAAGCTACCTAGCATCAAACAAATTCACATAACATTTTTTACAATAATAATATAAAGTATTCAAAGATTTATAAACATAAGAAGAAAACTTAGCTCGGTTTTCATGGATGATTTAAGTTTCACGGCCACAATATAAAGATCCACCATTGATGCTTTGTCTACCGATGACCTTTCCTCAAAGATTACTTATGCACACCATCATACTCCTTGTTGATCCCAATGAATAGATCTTGATTTCCTTTAGCTTGTGTAAAGGTTAGTAACCTTAGATAAATCCAAAACTACTAAGACAAAAACTATGATTATGAATACTACAAGTTATGCGGAAACTAACTTGTAATACTAAGAAGAACAATGAATACTAAACTTTGAATATATTGATTGATAATATTCTGCCTAGGTTACAGAATAACTAACTATGAGATTTGTAATTGAAGTGGTTTTCTAACTATGCCGTATGGTCTTTTTAATACAGCCAAGGAAAAAACCCGGCTCTGATACCACGTGATAGAACCTAATAACCTGATAGGTTCTTGGATCGTTTATAACTCGAGGTTGTTTAGACCTCATCTAGGATCATGATAACAAAGATAATAACATATATGCACAGCAGAATTAAACATAAGAACAATGTTATTATCAACAAGGTTTTTCTTCATTATCATTCACTCCAAGCCCCAATTCTACTTTGATCAATAGTAGAACAGTTACATTAATAAACTGTAACAGGAATCATAAGATCCCCGAGGCTACACCACACAAACTAGACGTCTACATTTTCCTTTGGGATACACACACACGTTTTTCTGTGTACACACACACACACTTTTCTAGAAGATAAAACTATGTGTCTATGATCTCTTTATATAGAGCGATCATGACTTAAAAAGGAAGTTAACATAAAGATATAAACAAGTAAATCTTTTAAACATTAAGAAATATCTTCTGTTATCTTTATCTTCTTAAGGAGATCTTCATCTTTTGATATCTTTGACCAAATGTTCCATAATTCTCCACCAGTTTATAGAATTCCAATATGCTAGATTTAGCCCTTATGTTTCATTCTTTTATTTATTTTGTCTCATCAAATCTAGAATCCCAACAATCTTCCCCTATTTGATGATGACAAAACAAACAAAATCGTGTACGAACTTCATCATAAAGCTAAAGCTTCCCCTGAAGTTGAGATGTAATCATCTCCCTGAATGAAACAAAACTTCCCCTTAAGTAGATTTCCTTTGTATCATGCCACACCAAGGATCTACAAGTTACCAATTGTACCTGTTAACATCTTCTTCCCCTTTTTGTCATAATCCAATAGGGGACATATGAATATAAGCAACTTTGATCTTAACCACTACAAACCAATATCACGCTTTTAATCCAATCCTTCTAACTCCTCAAATTACCCACCATTAAGCACAATAAGAAAAATGAACTTGAGTAGTAGAAACTCACACTAGCAGTAGTAATAATGAAGAAAGCTTTGAGTATGTATGTGAAATTCAAATTCAAATGGATATGTGTGTGTGTGTGTGTGTTGAGATGAACAAGATAATGAATAGGGATAATGTAATAGAGAATGTTGAGATGTGATGGATATGAGCCTATGTTGAAATGTTGAGAGACAAGATGTAACACCCCCAAAATAGGCCACAACAGAATATGATGTTCTGGGGGTATTACTTCATAGATCAATAGCACAAGATATGAGAACGACCGTTATAAGGGTCGTTTAAAAACTGATACATTGGATTTAATAAATGGTTCGTACAAATGCCCATAGGCTTAACTTGTTTAACTTGGATAAATAAAGATTTCACAACATAACAATATCCCAAAATGTAATGCATGTAAATCTTTATGATAATATGACTTCAAAAGACGACCATCCAATGTATCCATTGACTTGCACCTTATTGACCTGAGAAAACATGTTTAAACTGTCAACAATAATGTTGGTGAATTTATAGGTTTATAAATTTAATGAAGTGGATAGCAAGATTTCTCTGTAATAAAGTAACGAATACAATATCATAAAAATGTATTACGAAATGCACTAAGCTCATGACACCGAAGCTAAACAATGTATTAAATATCAAATACATATAATGACATTGCCCAATTGTAGATGTTCACCCTTAAACATCTATGATTCCAAATGGTAAACATTCGGACGTTTCCCGTCCTGGCCAACCGGTAAACTAGCAAGTGCTACTTGCCCGAACGGGGATGTTAATCCCAAATAGATCTATTCATAACATTCGCGCTCGCATAATGCAATTAACAACTATATCTATGCAATTAACAGTTCATGATGATGGGCATAGTGGGTTATAGCTACTTAGGCAAACTCGTAATATTTGAAGTTAAAATATACTTGCATCCAGTTGTAAAACAAACATGATCTCATCCCCGAGATTTGATAAATGATTGACAAAGTATAAAAAATGGGGACTATAAACTCACATCAATTAATGATAACGTAGAAGCAAAGTAGTGGCATGAAAAACGATGCAAAAGGCGTTATTCGCAACCTATGATTAAATAATACATAATCACTAAACGGAAAAATAATAATATAAATACTTGCAATCTTGTCCCTAGTGTGTGCTTGAACTTTATTTGAAATAATGACATTTAAAAACAATTTCTTGTATTAAAGTGGGAAATTTTACTGAGTCAACGCGTTCAAAATGTAAGCATGAAATTTACGACTTCGGACTTTTAGGGTACTAGGTTATCTAAACTCTAAAATGTTAGTTTAGTTCGGCCCTTGGTTTGGTCTCTAAGTGTGTCAAACAATTAGACGAAACGTTGATGTTTAACTAAATCAAATAAGTGAAATTTTACTAAGTTTTAATATTGGATGACTTGGAGTTTTATAATGAATTTATGGATTCGTTATTTAATGGTAATGAAAACTAAAAACATATTTCAAGTCTCCGTTGGGTCGTCTACAACTTTCGTCTTTTAAGTTTTGTCCAACGAGGTCGTTTAAGTAGTTAAAAACAGGGCTAAAGATGTGTAGGTAGCGGGTGGGTATTTTTCAGACTTAGAAAATAATCAAGCTGCAACTCAGCGCGTGTTGATTGCGAGGTCAGGGTTTCGGCCTTAGTTTACGGCTTTGTTACTTAACCTTAGGGCGAAACAAAGATACATTCGTGAACTAGGTTGGTTGGTCTACATTCGCCTTTTATTAGTTTAGTGGATTGGGTTCGTTAAAAGGGTCAAAAGTGATGTTAAAGTATCCGCGTGTGTTGGGTTATTATCAACATGTGCTTATTGTGGCTTTCAGCATGTGTTAAGTGTGGGGTCAGTAGTTTGGTCTCAGTTTGTGACTTCATTACTAGACGAAAAGGGCTAAACTTTCTTCCTAACTAAAGATGGTACTTCAGGCTATATGTATCATTATGTGGTTTGTTATTTCGTTTAGTAAAATTGTCACAACAATTCAAGGAAAAGGGCTCGTTGGCTGTTTTACAAAATAAGGCAGAATGGCAGTTTCTGCACGATGACTTTGAGGACTTGTAACTTTCTAATGACTTGACGAAAATATATAATTCCAGTGGCAAAATACTCATGGCATGTCCTATTTTTGAAATGACCAAGTTCGATTTCATATTCCCTACTTTTAAGGGTCAAAAATTGTACTCAAAATTGTTAGTGTGGGCTGCGTTTTATACTAATAATACATATACGATTTCTTTCTTACTAACTAGTGAGTCTAAACTACACACGGGTTGTTTTCTACATCTACTACTCTGCCCTTATAGAATCAAGGTCCTAGTAAAACTTGGCAACTTAAGTGTTTCACGACCATGATGTTCGAAACAGTGAGTTTAACAGATGGTGTGTTTGTTTTAATTTTGTAACTCGACTACCCTTACAAGTATACGTTTAGTTTTCAAGAAGGCCTAGTACATGGATTTATAACAACATATAACCAAGCTTTATTAATCACATACTAAGTTTTATGGGTTTTACTGTGGGTTTGACGCATATCAGAAAACAATAAGAAAACGTATTTTTCTTTTAACTGATTTTAAGCACACAACTATGACATAAGGATTGCATGTAAAGTATAAGTAATAAGGATAGCTAGCTCACAAAAGCAAAGAACGAGCGCGTTGGAGACTCGACCCAAAAATGATGATGAACACACGACTCTTTTTACCCCCTTACGTGCTCACACACTAACTACCCCAAACCAATTAATAAGCTCGGCTGTTTGAACCCCTGATGTACTTGTAAAACACTACAACCACCACCTCTTCTTGCTTGCTTATACCTTGACTAGAAAAGAGAACTAAAAGGGATGATTTTAGGACTAGGGTTTTTAGGGTTTTTATTCTTCCCTGTCTGATGAAGGCACAAGGGTGCGGTTGATAGTGTTGGCTGGGAATAACAAAGCTGTGTGAGGAGTGAAAATTAACAGAGTTGGGCGTTGGTTTGCTTTGGTGAAAACAAGAATGAAGGACCATCTTATTTATGCACAATTTTGAGGAAGGTTTACTAGTCAAAGAAGGTACTCACATGCATATGTAGTTGCAAATTGAGGAAGGTATCTTGCACAGGATTAAAAAGGCGAAAACTGTTTATGGGTCAAAGGGATTTTAACGTTGGGGAAGGGTTTTTGCTCGTTGAATGATAAAGTAGTGGGGAGGGGGTTTTACCCGGTGTATTAAGGAGGAAAAAGAGAATTTATGAATCTTGTGTTTATCTACTAAAATTTAAACGTGACTAGATGTATGTATAGGAGAGAATATCGGCATTCATACTAGTTTGTAGGAGTGCATGAGTTTTTATTTTTAGGTTTTATCTAGCTCCTTAATTTATAAGAGTTAAGTTTTTGGTGTATTTTGTTTTAATGAGTCTTTACTTTGATCAAATTAAATGAACGTGACCAAGTAACTTCCTTGTCGTGAAAATAATTTAAATGACGAATATGAAGGGATCGAGTAGGGTCTTAATGAGCTTGGGTTACGACTCTTAGCTAAACGTTAAATTTTTATGTCTACGCGATTTAACTAAAGCGGTTTAAATGGAAGTAAACACGCAAACCCAATAAATGAAAAGAATATGGAATAAGTAGGATCGTAATATGACCTAAAAACATGGGGTGTTATACAAGAAGTACAACAAGTACAAAGAATGCATATTGTTTTAAGTGGGGAAGGTTTAAGCTTTATAGTGAGGAAGGTTTAAGTGATGAAGATGATAATCAAAGGATTGATTATATGGGTTTAATCATATTGCCATTAAGAGAGAAAAGAGTTGGGCAATGATGATTAGGGAATGCATTAGGGAAGGAGTGTTTAGGGTGTGTATAAGGTGTGAATAATAATTTGTTGGGTAAAAGGGATTAACAAATGATTAAGAGAATGTTTAGAGGGGATTATTGTGTAGGTGATGTGTGAGGAATACATGTGGGAGTTTGTAAAACATTTATATAGTAAAGGTGGGACAGATCAAAGTAAGATTAACCTTTAATTACCACAAACTCAAATAGTCATTAAAACTTTAATCCATGATTATCAACAATAGATTTGATCACTAGTCATCTCGATGCAAACAAGCTAAGTTCTTTTCATCTCAAGTAAAGCATATCCCATAACGGGAAATGATATGTTTACGCAAAGTGACCTTTGACTTAGTTTGACCAATAAGGGAGTAAAACCCGTTACGTGATTAGGAACAACGTAAATCCGGATTAAGGTCAAAAGAATACTTTCATTTGATGGTATGTTGAAAGTATATTCATACTAGATTTAGAAAGAAGTTTCGGCCTTGGCTAGAGGCGTTTGATAAAAGAATTGAGTTGGTGTCTTGTTGAAAAATGAGAGGACTTGTTTTTGCTCCTCTCTAAGTCTAAACCTTATTTGGAGTGTTCCCAAATGCTCAAGTATCATGTACATACCTTTATTGAAGTTTTCACATGTGTCGGGTAAGAGGAAAACCGACAATGCAAAATCCGTAAAAACGGGACAACCACTGGCGTGCTACCTCACGCGCTGACGCGTGACTATCGCGCCAGGAGCACAGTTTCGGTTTTTCGGAGTTTGGCTATTGTTTGTTATTTTAAGTGTTGCGAACATTTATTTGTCATCGTCAAAACATAAATAAAATCTTAGTCAATGTTGCACCAACAAACTTGTTTAAATTATGTGTATATCCTTAGCTTATTGTTTCCAAATCTTTCAGGAAAAGATGTGTATATATCCGTCTTTATTCAAAGTACTAGTTGTCTAACCCGCCCGATGGGCGGGCTACTTTCATAATCTTCTGTACCTAATTGTGTTTTACATTATACGTTATCGTTTTAGTCTTTTGTGTTGCACGAGTTGTTCAATGGTGTGACTGAAACATTTTTTAAAAAACAATGAATTAAGAATACATGGTAAAAGCTTCAACAAAACGACATAATAAAAGATTAAAGTTGATGATAGACGTACCGTTCGTCGTATTATATTTTCGATCAAATTGATTTTTTCCCTTTCTCTACCAAATATGAGAGAATATTTTTTCCAAAAAAATCATATCATTTTCTCTTCTTATTCTTTTTCCTTTCTCAAACAAAAGCTCTAAAGCACAAAAAAATGATTAGTTTATTTTAAGAGAAATCTGCAAATATGCTCCCTGTGGTTTTCCAAATTTGCAGATTTTATGTGATTTGATGTGTTTAATGTGTTTATATGTGTTTATGAGGTATTGGTAATTCAACATTAGTGTGATCATGCTCAATGAGTTGAAATGTGATAAAGTTGGTGATTCTGGTCTGTTCACGTTTGAGTGACAAGAAATGATTATTGAGAATTTGAGCGTTTTCGTTTAATTGTAAGTATTATTACGTAACCGTATTTTTTGTTATGTAATTTAAGACATGTTAGGTTTTTGGGATAATTAAGAGAAATGATTTTATTTGATGAGATATATTATTTTAATACTTATAGGATAATGGAATTTGATTGGGTATTTCAGAAGAATTGTTTGGTTAATATTGGATGCCTAGTGTGATGAATTAAAATGAGAAGCGTGGACATTTGTGAAAGAATGAGTTGTTAAAATAAGAGAGTTTTTGGTAAACTTTTCCCATATATAAAAGTGAATTTGGGAAAATGAAAAGTTATTTTTTAGAAAGTAGTTTTTATTTTTCCAGCAAAAAAAAAAATGGTTTACCAAATTAACTTAGGTTTTTATAAAACTTAAGGTATTGAAGGTAATTAATTAATAAAATATATATATATATATATATATATTTTTAGGCATGAATAGTAAATACGAAAATTAAAAAAGAAAGAAAAAAAAGTTTTAGTTTTGAACGCAAATCGTAATAAGGTTTTATCCTAGGGATTTCTTGGGCCTATAAATACAAAACATAAAATCCCTAAGCCCCATTATTGTTTGGCCGATTTCTACAAGAGAGAAGAAAAAAAATTTAGGTTTTTTTTAAGGTAATTTCTAATCTTTGTGTAATTCTAGTTAATTAATTTTCAATTATTGTAATCTAAGTATGATGGATTAGGGCTTATAAATTAGGGTTTATAAATTAGGGTTTTAATTTTCTGGAAGTTATAGTTTAATGATGGATTGGTGATCATTAGTTTAATGGGTTACATGTTTTGGATCATGCGTGAGGTTTAAGATCGCCCGAATTAATTTGTTTAATCACTGCAGAAAGTTAGGAAAGTTTTTGTAACGAGCATAACTCAATCATAAATTATCAAATAATAATTACAACATACTGTAATACCTCAGAGATCTACTTTCATAAAAGGTAGCCTCGTAATTTTTTTATGTCGGAAAGTGGGTCAAAAAGCGTTTACAAAATCATGTGAAAAAAGTGACGATTTCAGTTTTGGTTTTGATTTTTCTACCAATACTTAACATCTAGTTAGGCGAAGCTAAAAAATCACGTAGAAGTTTAGTTTTATATATTTTTTGTGACCCTGAATTTGCTAGCATAAAGGAGTCTAAAGAGGTCAGCTAGTGCCATACTTTTAGAGGTCAGACTCAGACGATTTTGAACACCTGGATAATGAATTTCAATGGTATATGTAAAAGGTGATGGTTTTTGGGAGAGCTATAGAGGTCATAGGACAGAATATGTACATGGTGAATTTTGTTTGAATTATAGGAAGTGTTTAATGGTGCCGGTTTAGGACGCGTAAGTGGGTATAAAATCTGCTCAAAACCAGACAATATTTAAGTATAGCATTGCAGTGTAAATAGCATATGTAGGAGTTGAAAGGTTTAAATCAAGTATAGAGCTATGGTAGATAGCTTAGATATCCATCATAGTTGAGGTTACATCATATTGGGTTGAATACCTAATTGATGGTAGTTTATTGTGTGCTTAATTGTTTAGATTGTTCGTGAGGTGTTGTGAAGCTTTTGTTGGATTATTTTGGGAAGCTAAGCATCAGGTGAGTTTCATAGTCCCTCTTTTTAATGTTTTTAAATTGATGGAAATGATGCTAAGTGTTTTGGAAATGTTTTGAATTGCTGTGATTATGTTTTTGTGATTTCGTGTGGACATTATGTCTTGCATATGGCTGTTGTTTGCAATGATATTGTGTGTGTTGAGGAACATAATGGTGGGTCTGATCATCTCACGGATCGTTAATTGAGAATTGATAACTCAGTGAATTGTAAGTCCAGGCCTTAAATATAAGCTTTCGCTGGTAGACTTTTAGGTGCGTAAGGAAAACGTATGTGGGAATCGGAGGGTACCCATACCCATAAAATGCATGGTTGGTTTGATATGGTGATTAGGTTTGCATGTTAGCATAAGGTAAAATTGGCATAATTTGTCCTAATTATTTTGTTATCACAGTTAATTGGATTAAAAGATGGATTTGTGTGTCCTTAACCTATGACTCTTCAACCACCATTTGTGTTCACAGTTTAAGCATCATTTTTCAGGTGTGAATCATGAGATTCTAAAGATAGTGAAAAGTGGCTAGAAAGAAGACCTTAAGATATCTTGGAAGTTTTATATAGTGGATGTTTAGCATTGTATGGATATATGTTGCATGTCTCTTATTGACGAGAACTTCCTTTTCATCAATAAAGACGCCTTTTATGTTTTGCTTAGTTATGGGTATTGTTATGACACTTTGTGTCTATACTTTACTTTATTGTATGCATTTTAGTATTCTCTATATAGACGCCATTGTGTTGTGATGATATCCATTCTCGTTATGCCTCGCGTTTCCGCCTTGGCGGGGTGTGACAGATTGGTATCAGAGCCTGTGGTTATAGAAGAACTAGGTGGTTGAGCCTAGACTATAGCTTAAAGGGTCCCTCATATAGTGCATTTTAGGGCATAAAGTGTTTTTGTACTATATATCCTATGTTCCCGCTACCTAAAGCTTTGAATTCTTTCTATTTTGAATACTACAATATAATATGAAAAAAGACTTTTTTTCATATGTGGGATCTAATAGTATATACCCCTTTGTTTTGTTTTAGTCTGTTGTCCCCCAACCCCTAGGGAGGAAATCGTTGGGAGATTGTTTACCTCACTGGACCCGCAGAGTTGGGGACGTTATTGAGAGAGAAGTCAACCCAACGAGGGACAACATAAGTTTGAATTTCGCTTTCTACCTCGATGCGTTACTATAATCGAAGGAATGATTTTATATTTGGGTCACGATATGACATCTGTTTTTATGGTCAATTGGGATTTTATGTTTTCATTAGGTGATTATCATGTTTTGAGTTAACATTTGGATTATTAATGAAGTGCATGTGGTAGATGTGTGGTTAGTCAATTGAGAGGTGTGGTCTTGGAAGTAAGTACGCGTGTGCAAAAGGTGCAATTATAATTATGGTCGCGAACATAATTATAAAGGTGTCACACACGTGGACTTGTAACTTTGATTGCATTGATCATTGTTGCTTGTATGTATTTATGGTAAGGGAAGTAAGTCGATATTTTGTGTATGATGGTAGTGTAATGTGATGTAGAATCCTGTTGAGGAGGTTGTAAAATGGGGATGGGGGGGGGGGGGGGGGGATGGGGGGGGGGGGGGGGGGGGGGGGGGGGGGGGTTGGGGGGGGGGGAATGGGGGGTGTCGAGGGGGTTCGAGAATTCTTCTCTTAACCATGAGCGATTATATAGGATCGAGTTGAGTAGATGGTAAGGTTTCCTTTCATCTATCGTTTGCGGATACATCGGATACCTGTTGGTGTTGTCGTCGCGATTCTTAAGTTGGTTAGTTTGCTCGTTGTTCGTTGAGATATCCAATGTTCGTGTTGGTATTTTTATTGCCATCATAGAACTATTGATAACACCCTCAAATCTGAGTATGCAGCGGATGTTGAATATCTGATGGCGTTACAATATAAGGGTCAATAGCACAAGATTAGAGAACGACTACCTAAAACGTGTCCGTTTGAAAAAATACGTTGAATTAACAAAATACTTGTGTGTACATAACTCATGGTTCAAATGGTTCAAACAAATAGATAAAGATTTCGTTTAAAACAATTGACCCCAAATTTTTTTGTGTAATATAACCCCAAATCTTAATGTTGAACTCTTCAACATTGACTCCCAATGTATCATCGCACCTCGTGATACGTCAACATAAAGTTGGTGAATTCATAGGTTTAGGTAAATCAATGAGAGGACCGCAAGATTTTTCAAGTGTAAGATTAAGTACAAATGCAAACATCATAAAAAATAATTACGTTCCTAAGCTCATGACACCGAAGCTCGACATGTATGAATGCAAATATAAATTTGCCAACAGGTGTCCGTGAATGATGTGCTAACCCCGCAACATCCCAGATTCGACATGGTATGCGTTCGTTCCCAGTGATAGCTAGTCACCCGAACGGGGATTGTCAATCCCTAATAGATCTATCCATAACATTCGCGCCCACACAATGTAATTCCCAATCACATCTATGCAATTAACAGTTCATGATCATGGACATAATGGGTTATGGTAACTTAGGCAAACACGTAATCATGGTATAAAATGTACACTTGCGTCCAGTTTGTAAAACAAAGCATGTTCTCACCCCAAGGATGTAAATCATTTAAATAATTGTAAAGCATGGGGCTATGAACTCACCTTAGCCGGTAGTTCTCTGAATGATAATAAATATCCAAGTAAGCAGTGGATCACACCGTTAAGTACCTAAGTAAGTACGGTCAAGTCTTAGTTTACACATTTAAGCTAACGACTCATTGTATAAACTAAATCCCATTTTAAGTTTATATATACCGTTATCACTTGTGTAATGATACACAAGATCATTGTATTTATAATTCCGATGGTTTTCGAGAAACGTGAAATTGTTTCCGTTTAATAAATATATCATATTTATTACTTCTCGATAATCATATTTAATTATTACTCGAAACATAAACGTATATATGTTAATATATATATTCCGTTTGTACTCGCTTAAGTTCATAAAACAAGACTTTTGTTTTATCAAAGTAAATCATAAGTTTCTCATATTTACGGTTTTAGTCCCTTCGTTTTATAGTTTTTATTTATTTACAAGTGAACCTCCAAGTTTTAATATTATTAAAACTTATCATTAATTTTCAATAGTTTACATCTTTAGCCCTTATTCACTTAGTTTCATGATATGACGAAAATGGTCCTTATGGTTTTATAGTTTTCGAAAAGTGACGAGTTCTAACCTCATACTTTCGTTAATTACAATATCAGTCCCTCTAGTTTTCGAATTTAATTTAAATGTTCAATTTGAGTCCTTATCGTTTAGACATTTACGAAATTCGTCCTTATAGTTTATAAGTTTTCACTATATGACTTTAACATTTTATTTAAGTTTCGAAAATGGCAGAATTAGTCCCTTCACTTTCGGTTTTCGCATTTTGACCACGAAAAGGGTTAAAACGGTTTTAAATTACCTTTTATCTTTAAAATAGGTCACAAAAACAGTCGGCTTATTAATAAGCTTATTTCGAGCTTATTCTTGCTTATTGGGCCGTTATTGGGCCGGCATGGGCCTGTTAAGGCCCGATAGGGGTTTTAAAGTGTTTCGTTGGGTCCATTAAGCACATTAAGGTCTAATAAGCACTTAGGAGGTCAGTTTGCTTATTTAGCTTATCCGATAAGCTAATAAGCCCGCTGTTGGGCCTGTTGGGCCCGTTGTGAGCCCGAATGAGTTTCAGGGGTTAGGGCTTGGCCCATTAACATTATTTGAGTCTATTAAGCTCATTCAACTTGTATAAGCTGTGCAAGCTTTACCGATAAGCTGTTAGAGCTTATTGTGAGCTTATGGCTCACGTTGGGCTCGCTAATGTATCACCAAGGACGATTTTTATGTGAGTTTACTTGCCCACATTCGGCACTAAAGTGATATAAGCACAAGATTTGATTAAATTTCATTTAGCTTATTCGATAAGCTAATAAGCCTACCGTTGGGCCTATTGGGCTCGATAGTAACCCGGTAAGGGTTCTAGTGGTTCGGTCTTAATTCTCTTGGGTCCAATAACGTCTTCTAGGATTTTTAGGAGACTTATGGGTTGTTTAAGCTTCCCAATAAGCTGTGGAAGCTTATTCATGATCGTTGGGCTTATTTTGGGCCTCGTCGGTGGGCTGTTAGGTTTTACGAGTCCATTAGTGGCCCGAATGGTTTATTAGTGTAACATATGGGTCTCGCTAAATTGTCTAGCATTCATTAAGACCCGAAGTTAGCCCCCCTCGCTTAACCACTTGTTTCTTAGGGCTCAACACTTTGGTTTAATGTTCGTAACTAATTTCTATTTACATGCATCCATTACATAAGCGAGTTTAAGTGTTCCCAAAGCCAAAACTCTCTGTTACAATGAAAGTTTACGTATGGTTTTATGTTTTCATTCCAAAACGAGTTTATAACTCTTTTGTTTACATTCGTGGGTTCTTATGGAACGTTCAAGCTTATTACTCATTTGTTACTCATTTCTTAATCATGCAATCACTACACAAGACATCATTTGCTAACCCTAAGTGTGCGAACCATGCATGGGCTAAACCATGCGTGTTCATGTACACATATTTGTTACTAATGGATCATGACGCGACTTATATGCTCCTACAAGAGATATGATGAAAAGGTAATGACACAAGGGACTTAGGTACGACTTACAAAGGTCCTAGCTTTCCTTGGTGGTGAGTTGAGACGTCTACCCGACACTTATACACCCAAACGTGTATGATTACAAGCTCCAAAGTTTATTTCCCAAACTCCTTAGCCCGTGTCTCCTCTTAGCAACCTTAGATTCGTTCTTAAAGATCTCTTGTGATTGTGAAATAGTAATGTGGGTCTTGTTGGGTTTGTTTTAATGAATGACGAGTGATTTAGAGGGTAAAGAGATTGTTTTAGCTTTGAGAGAGTTTAAGTGTTGGTGAAAATGTATTATGTGAGTTAGGGAGTGATATTTATAGATAAATAGAACTAGTTAGCTTTCCTAGTTCCTCAAACAACCAAACCGTGCCCTATTGTGTGGTTTCGTGGTTTTTTAGTTAGTCACACATAGTATTTAGCTAAACCACTAAGTACATGTATTAATTAGTTAGTTGATGTACAAGATTTGCTAGATTATGGAAATCTTATGACTTGGTGTGTTGTTTCATTGCTAACCGCGGCTAAGAAAGAGCAAGGGAAGCAAAATGGGTATTAACCATTGGGTAAGGGACTAGTAGGAGACCATTAGGACAAGTATTAATGAGCTAGGTGAGGTACTTGTACCTTTAAGGATCATTAGAGGATTTGTTAGTTGTTTAGGCACTAGGGACGAATGGAATATGGGTTTAAGTCACCCATATTCGGCCTTAGTGGCTTGTTAATACAAGAACTATATAAAGTTTGTGTTTAAAGATCAAAGGTGGGTATTGGTTTGAGTCTAGGTAAGTCTAGGTATTTTCGGGGTGCGTCCAAAGGTATTTTATCGCGAAACGTAACCCTTTTATGTGACTAATAAAAATAAAATACGCAAAGTACGTAATTATTCTCAAAATAATTATTCCTTACTTGGTTGATGTAAACCTTAATTTATTT